>JAJDFF020000097.1:0-96750 GCA_021527025.2 Geoglossum cookeanum
ATATCCGAAAGGCCTCGCCCGTAGAGCCAGACGAGTGTCTGTAGATCCGTAAACACATCTGCTGGAATACCCTCCGATAGTGAGTCGGCCTTAACCAGAAAAGCCCTGCGTAGCGCTGCTGTAGGAGCACCGTGCCATAGTTTTGGCATCATAAAGGGCCCCGGCCTGGGCTTGAAAGGCGGCTGGCCTAGCTTTGGAAAGTAATTATGGAGCGTGTATCGAGCGTAGAGACCACCGTATGCGTCCTCCGAGACAACCCCCATGTCGAGTTGGTAGTCAAAATAATCCTGTGCTGTGGGGCAGGTGTGCGTAGGTGGACGTCCTGTAGCTTTTGCTGTTTGTGTGCGTCGCTCGTAGTTGTCTTACTCAAATTTGATGAAGAACGCCAAGTCTGTCGGTATGAATATGAAGCTCGGGTTGAGTATATCGTCGAAGTTACAGTGGCAAAGCGGGCAGAGTGGGATTCCATTGTCGATATGTAACAGGCTCAAAAACGGAAGGATGCCTTGTACGACCAGGTCTCTGAACTGCCGGTCGAGAGTTTAGTGGTTAACATGATGACAATACGACGGAAATACAAACTCTTGAGTAGGATGGGGAAAAGAACAGGGATGGTACTTACTTTCTTGTCTCCCTGCGAAATTACATGGCATATATCGGTTGGGTTGGCCCCACAGTGCCAGCAAAACTCGGCGTCATTGAGTTCAGTAATCTTATTCTTTGTCATGAGAGAGAAAGCGGTCAAGGTTTGTAGTCGTCGTGAGTAGATCGAGTCCCTCTTCCGTGGGCTTGATTGGGCACTCTGCCTGCGCTTGGAGACCGCAGGAGGAACACCCTTGGAGTAGTTGGACATTTTCGTTCGACGGTCATAGAAGGTCGGGTGAAGCTTGGGTGCTTATGCTTACCGTTTGGTCACATGAGCTTAGCAGTCTTTATACGCAGTCTTTATACCCCGCCAAAGCAGCAGTTGGCCCATGCAAATGCAGGGCCCTCCATTTCCTGATGCGAGCTTGCCGTCTGATATTTTACCTTTATAAATGCAATATGATTGTGCTATGCCAGAGCCTCTTTATCATCACTATAAGCTATTACATTACTACATATTCTCAAGATCTATGCAATGATCTTACAACATTATGTTAATTCTATACAGAAGCAAATTAGAAGTTGCCTTAAAGCAAAGAAAAATCATATAAAGTATTGAGTGAAAAATAATTTGTATTTAGTTTCTATCTATCAATTTCTTTAGCTTTTAATTTATTGCAACTGTTGGTTGTTGTGTCGCACGGCAAAATAGCATTTTTCGTGGGGTGCTGTTGACTTCCTCACCACCATTGTATAAACCGACACCCTTATGCGACTCGCGTTGGCCGCTGGCCCGGTTTTGAACAAAGCACAGCCAATGGACATCACTATTGCCATCACCATACAAAGTGCGATTGAGGTTTATTAATGTACAGGTTTTGCCCATCACTTTGCGCTCGGAAACGCCCAGAAAACACAATGCACACACACGCAACTTGGTCGGAGGGTTCAGATGGGTTTTATCTGGTACAAGCGCATGAGCAACGGTGTGATGCAGAAACCTGGGATAGCGTACCTTGAAGTGCAAGGATATGAGGGAGAAAACTAGTGCTTTCAGATCCTGGACAAGGTAATAGAACACGCGCAGCCCTTCCGGATCTGCAGACTCTGTCACATCGACCAAAGAACCGATTTTCGCGGTCTAGGAGGGCATCAGTTCCAATCCTTGTTATCACGTGATGATATAATAGGCCTTGGCTCACCTCGAACGAGATATGCTCGTTCCCAAGCCGGATTTCAAGCTCTTGTCGCCCGTCCTTGTTCTTCTGTGGCCACTTAGTGTCGTCTTCTCTAGGTGGGAGTCAGCAGGAGAACGTCGCCATATTATGGATCTGAGCTATATTACTTCATGATCTCGCTGTGTTTGATAATGCGCTTGATTTCGTCGATGAGGACAGAGCTCACGCACACTGTCGATGTGCCCTATGTTAGATTGGTCTCCAAAGTGAAGTACAGCTACCAGCACCACCGGAGTACTTACTCTCCTTGCGGATGAGAGAGTCATTTCGGTAGTTTGAGTTGTTTGCGTAACGTGCAGAGGCACTTCTGCCGTCCCCGAGGACCCTGAAGTCAAATTCTGGCACGACATTTAGCAAGAGCCTTCAGCGAACACAGAGGCAAGGGCGACCATACCAAGGAATTCATGACCAAACCGGCCAGAATGTCCAGAGCTATATAGCATCCATCAGTAAAAATAACAGGTGTGCCAAGCGAGGTAGTATACTAGTATCTGACGTAGAAAGGCTCGCCTGACGCCGCCGCCATCTCCCCTAGTGTGATTTTAATCTATCTAGGAAAAGTGGTTAAGGTGGACACGGGTCAGTACATAATTACAATGCTAGGAACGTTGTGGGGATGTGAGGCTGAAAATAGCACATTTATAAGCACGGACAGCGCAGCTTTGAGCACTAGGAGACCAAGCGCACACCTTTGGCTCTGAACACATTGGAACTTTGGTGATTATCGAACGTACGAATTTCCTAGGCCTCACGACAACCCCCCAAATCCCGCTAGCTGGACAAGTACTACTCTCCTGCTGGTGGCCAGTTGGGAGTTCCTTGTCTCGATAGGTCGATTCATTTCTTCAACGCCCAAGTCCACCCACGGAAGGAGGACAGATTTCCGCCCCTCTTCCCCAAAGTCTGCGCATTGCGGCTTTCCTTCTCTTTGACAGAGCAGCATGGCGTCTTTCCTTGAAAGCCCGTACAGTCTAGTGCACCAGGACAATACTGCAGACCAACCAACGGTGCAGGAGCTAAAGACACAACTGGAGAAGGGGACCGATGAGGTGAAGGTGGAAGTTATGAAGCGTATCTTAACAGTGATGTTGAACGGGGAGCCGATGCCTCAGCTGCTCATGCATATCATAAGATTCGTCATGCCATCGAAGAGCAAGCAATTGAAGAAACTGCTATACTTTTACTATGAGATATGCCCTAAGCTAGATGCCCATGGGAAGCTGAAGCAAGAGATGATCCTTGTCTGGTACGTTTGCCTTTGAAGCACAAACCCTCAGGCTACGGTGTAAGTGCTAATTTTCCATAGTAATGGCATCCGGAATGACCTGCAGCATCCTAACGAGTATATCCGTGGCAATACCTTACGTTTTCTCTCCAAACTCAAGGAACCAGAACTTATAGAGCCTCTACTTTCCTCCGCCCGATCATGCCTTGAACACCGCCACGCCTATGTGCGGAAAAATGCAGTATTTGCTATTTCGTCTATCTACCTACTCTCAGAGAGTTTAATTCCCGACGCCTCTGACCTCATCTACACCTTTTTAGAGGGCGAAAGTGATCACATATGCAAAAGAAACGCTTTCGCGGCGCTTGCTTCCATTAGCAATCAGAGAGCATCTGAATACCTTACCAGTATCTTCGACGGAATTCCGAACGCAGACGAACTACTACAATTGGTGGAATTGGAATTTATTAGGAAGGACGCTGTACAAAATTCACAGAACAAGGTGAACACCATGCCCAGCCAAAAGCAACTGAGAGACTAATCATCCGGCAGGCACGGTATTTGAGACTGATTTTCGACCTTCTAGAAGCTAGTGCCACCACCGTCGTTTACGAGGCCGCATCTTCTCTAACCGCCCTCACAAGCAATCCAGTTGCCGTAAAGGCAGCAGCGGCCAAGTTCATTGAACTTAGTATAAAAGAGGCGGACAATAACGTCAAGCTCATCGTTCTAGACCGGGTGGACCAACTGAGGATGAATAATGAAGGAATACTAGACGACCTAATAATGGAAATACTTCGCGTTCTCTCCAGTCCAGATATCGATGTGCGAAGGAAAGCTCTTGCTATTGCTATGGAAATGGTATCAAGCAAAAACGTGGAAGAAGTCGTCTCACTCCTTAAAAAGGAGCTTTCGAAGACAATAGATCAAGAATTTGAAAAGGTAGTTATTACTAGGAATTCTTTGGCAATTACTGCTTTACTAACCCCCGTTCAAGAACAACGAATACCGCCAACTACTCATCCATTCTATTCACCAGTGTGCTATCAAATTTTCAGAGGTTGCTGCCAGCGTTGTGGGACTCTTGATGGACTTCATTGCGGACTTCAACAATACATCAGCTGTCGATGTCATTTCATTTGTCAAGGAAGTTGTGGAGAAGTTCCCGAAGCTGCGTCCATCCATAGTTGAACGATTGGTGTCGACACTGAGTGAGGTTCGAGCCGGGAAAGTTTATCGTGGAGCATTATGGATAGTAGGAGAGTACTCCCTTGAGGCCGGCGATATTCGGGACGCTTGGAAGCGGATACGTGCAAGCCTAGGGGAAATCCCCATATTAGCCTCGGAACAACGGCTTCTAGACGATGTTTTAGACAGCAATACAGAGTCTAAGGAACAGGTAAATGGACATGCCAAGCCATCAGCGCCCACGGGATCCCGAAGAGTCCTCGCAGACGGCACTTACGCCACTGAAAGTGCCTTAACCAGCGAATCTGCTGCGGCAGCTAAGTTAGAAGCTATAAAAGCCGCCCAGAAACCACCACTTCGTCAACTTATCCTTGATGGAGATTATTACCTTGCATCAGTTCTTTCGTCTACCCTCACAAAGCTCGTTATGCGCCATTCCGAGATATCAAAGGATGTTGCTCGAACCAATGCATTACGAGCGGAAGCTATGCTCATTATGATATCCATCATTAGGGTAGGGCAGTCACAGTTTGTCAAAGCCCCAATCGACGAAGATTCCATTGACAGGATCATGTCCTGCGTTCGCTCTCTCGCCGAGTTCTCTCAGAAAAAATATCTCGAAACCGTTTTCCTCGATGATACTAGGAAAGCCTTCCGAGCAATGGTACAAGTGGAAGAGAAGAAGCGTGCGTCGAAAGAAGCTATCGAGAAAGCCAAGGCGGCCATGCAGGTGGACGACGTTATTTCTATACGACAACTCTCAAATCGAACGGCCGGTGACGGCACGGATGAGATTGAGTTGGACCTTGAAAAGGCCACCGGAGGCGATGCTACAGTCGAAGATCTTTCCTCCAAGCTTAGTAGAGTTGTCCAGCTCACAGGTTTCTCGGACCCTGTGTATGCGGAAGCGTACGTCAAAGTCCACCAATTTGATATTGTCCTTGATGTCCTACTGGTGAATCAAACAACGGAGACGCTCCAAAACCTTTCTGTGGAGTTTGCTACATTAGGTGACCTCAAGGTAGTCGAGCGGCCGACAACCCAAAACCTCGGCCCTCATGATTTCCAGAACGTACAATCAACGATCAAAGTATCTTCTACGGACACCGGAGTGATATTTGGCAACGTAGTGTATGATGGCCCTAGCTCGACCGAGACTAATGTAGTCATTCTGAATGACGTCCACGTCGATATCATGGACTACATCCAACCAGCCCAATGCACCGAAACACAGTTCAGGACGATGTGGACGGAGTTCGAATGGGAGAACAAAGTTAACATCAACTCCAAGGCCAAATCGCTGAGTGATTTCTTAAAACAGCTCATGGCTTGCACGAACATGAGTTGCCTGACCCCAGAGGCTTCCTTGAAGGGGGACTGCCAATTCCTGAGTGCAAATCTCTATGCCCGAAGTGTGTTTGGTAAGTCTCCTAGGTCTCCCTAGTCTTTGTCGATGAGATGCTGACTTGAACGCGTAGGTGAGGACGCCCTAGCGAATCTTAGTATTGAAAAGGAAGGTGAAGACGGACCTGTTACAGGATTTGTGCGGATACGGAGCCGGTCACAAGGCCTGGCGTTAAGCTTGGGGTCATTAAAAGGTCTCAAGGTTGAAGAAGGCGCATGAAATATCCAACACCCGTGCTTCATGTCACCCCGTTCGTACTGTTCATTATCTACGCTTGCTACGGTGTGCTTGCATATTTCCATGACAATTAAACAATATCTAGAAACGACATCCCGTCTGGTTACGGCAATCAGACTAGGCGGCTATCTCACCTAGATAGTTGTCGGTAGTTCTACTGACCGAAACAAAACAAGTTGGCTATTTGTAAAGTGCAATCCCCTTAAGTGGGACCCTACGACAACCCCCATTTACGTAGTATGAACCAGCAGCGAAATTATTATCATACGGCTGTGGAGCAATCTATTAGGCGATCAACCACATTGAACTCGCGGGCCCCCGGTCCCTGCCGTTACATACCTCGCGAGTACGTGGTACAAGCTCGCTGACTATGTAGCTGTAAACATGCCTCATCATTCCACGCACAATGTCTTCCGCAACCTCTACCGCTGGAGATCCCTTTGCTGATCCGATCACAGCGGTCGGCAGAGCGGAAACTATTACAGAAACCACCTTAGTGGTGGGGCGAAGTGCGACGCTAACACTAGGAACTGACTCCTTGATCGTACTAGGTAAGTGACATGTCTATGGGATCGCAGACCCAGCTTCTAACGCCTAGCCACAGACGAGGGATTTACCAAGGAGGATAGAGGCAGGTGCTGCGGCCTTCTGCCAAGTAGTAAGGGTAGTGCGCTTCTTGTCCCAGTAACGCATGCTGAGCAAATGAAGAAACCAAGAACACGCGTCCAATTCCATTCCACAACGTCCTGTGGGCCGACACCTCCGAGCTCAGCCTGACGATTTGGTTTGCGCAGCAGACTTCCGAAGGCTTCGTGCAGCCAGCCCTCATCAGTTACTCGGTCGAAAAGACAAACGGATCGACGGCGAAGATTTGGATATCAAAACTGCTAGACCGAGCATATGGCGAGTCGCAACGCCGGAAGCGAATCAAAGTGCTCATCAACCCTTTTGGCGGGAAGGGCAGTGCCCAAAAGCTTTACTCGCGAGATATTGAGCCAATATTTACGGCGGCGCGATCCGTGATTGACGTTGAGAGGACACAATACCAGGGACATGCAGTCGAGATTGCAGAGAACCTGGACATTGAGGCCTTCGATGTCGTGGCATGTTGCTCTGGAGATGGAGTGCCCCATGAAGTCTTCAATGGCCTAGGAAACAGGAAAGATGCCCAGAAAGCGTTGTCAAAAGTGGCGGTTGTCCAGCTTCCGTGCGGAACCGGAAACGCCATGAGCTGGAATTTGAACGGTACTGGTAGTCCAAGTCTGGCCGCTCTGTATGTTGTAAAGGGCATCCAAACACCCCTTGATCTAGTGTCGATAACTCAAGGCAACCGACGCTTTTTATCTTTCTTATCCCAGTCGGTGGGAATAGTCGCAGAAAGCGACCTCGCCACAGAACACCTACGGTGGATGGGCGAGCACCGCTTTACATACGGATTCTTGCTTAGGCTCTTGAGGAAGACGGTGTATCCATGCGATCTAGCAGTGAAGGTCGTAATTGGGGATAAACAAGCGATTAGGCAGCATTATCGACAAGAGCGAGGGAACAGCCCCCCCACGGGCAAAAGGGGAACCCGGTCGATAGCAACGAATATTGTGAACGAAGAACTCCCGCCCCTGAAATTTGGCAAGGTTGGGGACGAGCTTCCGGAGGACTGGCAGCTGGCGCCATACGATACCCTTGGTAATTTCTACGCTGGCAATGTACGTACCATGTACCATCCCCTCCGCACTTCTCCGACTCCAATAACAGCAAACTAACGACCTGCGAGATGGCGTACATGGCACCAAACGCCAACTTCTTCCCAGCAGCGCTCCCAAACGACGGCACTATAGACCTAGTCTGTATAGACGGCCATATCAGCCGCATCACAGCTCTCAAATCCCTTGCTGCCGTGGAATCAGATAGTTTCTATGATATGGAGCACGTAAGTTTCGTCCGGTGGACCCCCCCCTCATATATAACATCACAACACACATATGTGCAGTTATACATGCACCATCTAATGCGAACCGTAACCACCCCAGGTGTCCTACCGCAAAGTCCTCGCCTTCCGCATAATCCCCCGCGACCAAAAAACAGGCTATATATCTATTGACGGGGAAAAGGTACCCTTTGAGCCCTTTCAGGCGGAGGTCCACCAGGGACTAGGCACAGTTCTATCGAAATGTGGTCATGTATACGAGGCGCCAGGAGTCTAAGGAACCTTTTTTTTTCTTTTGTTTTTTAATCTCTTTTCGTTCGTGATAGTGGCGGCACTCTCTCGTGGCTTTCTTGTGTAGTAGATATATATATATATATATTTATACCAAATTATACTAAATGTTTTTTTTCTACTCCCTTTTTTTTTTTCTTTTATTATTATTATTATTATTATTATTATTATTATCACTATTACATATATACGTAAAGGTTAATATATATATTAAATAGTATCCAAGAAACGAAAGGACAAGCCCTCTTTTTCTACCACTATTTATTTACTATTTATTTATTCTTTTTTTTCCTCCCCACCGTATCATATGGTGCCATTGTGCCATTCCCAAAAAGGTCCAGCCCAGAGCACCAGTTATATATATATATATATTTATTTATTTGATTTGATTTGATTTGATTTTCGCGAGGTATGGAGTGTTTTACATGGCTCTTGTTTTGGGTTGGGGTTTGCTAGAGAAAAATTATGCAGAGGTGTTGGGGGCCTAGTACAAGATCCTGATGCTTCCCTCAGGTACAGAATGCATTGAACAGACAGATTTCCGTCATATCTCAGCTCGCTATCAGTAGAATTCATGGGCCCGAACAACATGCTACTGCAAAAACAACAATTGTATATAAACGCCGGGCTTTTATAGTCAGCCAATCCAAATCCCTTCTATCCAGCCCTCAATCCTAGCTCATTCCTCGTCTTCTCCAGCTCCCTTCTCCACCCCTCCCTCCCGCTCCGATAGCGACGGATTATTCCAATCTACAAGTCTCTCGTCTTCTAGAGCTCCTCCCACCCTCGAGCGCACGGCTTTCGTCGGGCTTTCTACTCCTAAGTTTCGTAGGGGAGCAAGGAGGGCGTCGATGGGGAGGTTACCGCTTCGTGGTGTGTCGATTTGGTCGAGCTCGTCGGTATAGATGTCAATGACGTGGTAGCGGAGGCCATTCGGGATTTTCATGTCGGTTGCACTATAGGGTAGTTTATTAGTTGAGCGCCTTCGAGTCTAGGGGAAGGGCGGGTACCTCAACGGGATTGAGGAGAGGATAATCATGTACTCTCCTGTGACTTCACTTTCCCAATTCCTCTTGGCGAGATACCTGAAAGATGCAGCGAGGTACCTTCGTACCAAGAGCAGGAATTTATCCATCCTGCGAGGTCCCAGTTTAGCAGGGCTTAGTATGTTCCACGAACGCAGCCACCAACCTGAGGACATCAATCCCCGTCCACTCCCTCGCGATGGTATTCCAAAACGCCCTCAGAAACGGCAACGTATTCTCGTCTGGCAGCGCGTCCACCAAGCCAGCCAGATCAGCGGCAAGTGTCTGCTGTGTTCGCACCCGGTCGCTCATCCACATGCCTTCATCACGAATCTCCAGTCAGCTTTCGGACCAATAGGCCGGCCCCCTCATAACGAGTCTCGCTGACAGAAAAATAGCCCCTTCCATAGCTTTAAAAGCTCCAATTCCGTAAATGCCCTCCGACCGCTCAGGTACGTTCGTAGGCTTGCGACCGCCTTGTCTCGAGTCGACTTGTCTGTCGCACTCGAGTCAGAGGGGTCCCCTATGGCGGGCGCGTCCGGAAGTTTTGGAGTTCACTTACCGTTGGCTGCCAACTGCTTCGTGAAGGGGGTCGATTGCATGTTTTGCACGCCGGACGCCATTCTTTGGTGCCAGGCGGTTTGAGTCGAAATTTCGCAGCGGGGGAAAGTCTACGTAGTAGTGCACGAGCCCAGCGAGCCCAGCGAGCCCAGCAAGACCCACCAACGTCGTTCTCTTTGTAACCTGCGCTTTTGTCCACTTAGCTCCGGGGCTTCTTCTTTCTTTTGCAACTTCAGCGGCGTACTTATTCGTAAGTCCTTTGTGCTGCAAAATTCCGGCCCCATACCGGCACCAGAAACTACCAAGAACCACCGGGGACCACCGGGTCTCTTTATTTTTGGGGTACGATTCAAATTGCACCTATGGTAGTACTAGTCTCCTGTAGTATTGAAACAACATTTTGCGCCGAGCTCTAATACTCAATACGGCAACCTGCGCTTTGGTACAGTTTAAGCAGTTCAAGCACCAACAGAGTGTCTCTTGTTCAGAAGCTCATATTTGTTCAAAATACTCTCTTCCCTTTGCTGTGTACTGCACAAGGCAAGTTATCTCTCCTGTACCAGTACATATATATAAAAGCCTGTAAAAATACTCTGTTAACAATGAAAAAAGTTATATTATATCTAAAGTATATAGTAAATAGTACTTATAACTACAATCTATATAAAGCAAAAGGACTGCTTTATTAATCTCAATATAAAAATTCTCTTAATATTCTATTTTACTATATATTTTGATAAATTTGACTTGTTTGACTGACAATCTTTGATTATTACTAATCCCTGCTAGTGTCTTTTTATCCACTGACAATCAACACCTTTCAAAATTTCTTTATCTTTCTCTCTACTTCTCTCATCAGAATTATCCTCATCTCAACTGTTACCAGCAACTGATCTGTTCATGCTGTAATACTTGATCCTGATCAGGGTTTTCTTCTATACTAGACAAGCTTAAAGTTGCTTAAAGTAAGCTTTTGCCCCGGTCGCACTAAGAGTTCTCCCCACTTGACCGAGCCTCTTTCGCCCCACACTAACCCCAACTCGTGTGGAATCAATCCTATCGATTGTCTGTATCGATAAGGATGAATGTCTTGATGTTAACTCTATCCTTTAGATGGTTGAAGCATCAGTACCCGACGGTAACGATGACTATATTTCGGTTGATGAGGTAACTTTCTTTCGTTACTCTTTAAGCTATTTCGCATTATGCCATTACAGATAACTGGTAACTAACAAAACCTTCTGTTATTAGATTCAAGAAGTACTTGACAAACGTTCGGGAAAAGAGGAGGTAAGCTTCTGGTATTTCTGCTGTCATGGTATGTGGGTTAACACTCCTTCAGACAGAGTATCTCGTGATCCTCAAGGCATCTAAAGATCAGGGAAGCAAGTTTTGGCTCTCTGCATCAGAAATCAGTGGAGATATTCGTTCTTTGATCGGGCTTGGACGTGGAGCTAGGTGAGCTTGTGTACAATATAAGATACTAGTGCAAGTATAGCTTAACTTTATTCTCTTTCTATAGTACTTCTTCCAACACACCTTCTGTCTCCTCTGTTAAGACAGATAACAATAAAGGAAACAAGCGAAAGAGGTCCTCTCAAGCAAAAAAGGTAGTGTTCGACTACACCAGTTCTTTGGTGGACTTTCTAACCATGGTTGTTAGAAACCCTCTTCAAACCCCAATAGTGGATCCAATACATCTGATACAAGCAAGCTTGCAAATAAGAAAAACTTTGCTGTAAGCCAGCTTCCTCTCTTGTCTAAAGCACAAGCTAAACAAAGTCACTTAGCATCGCTCAAAGCCCAATAAGGGTAATAAAACTTCAAGTTTTACAACAATCGATGATGCTATCATGGTCGGTGACGTCGAAGAAGAGATTGCAGCAGAACGATCCTATGAGGCCTTTCAAGCTAGACTTGATGAAATACCGGGCCCACCCATCACACTGTACAACGACATAGATAGTACTTCTCCAAGCCTCGGTTTCCGTTTTATCGGGGAGAGTATTATTTGTGACGGCGTGATCAAAGCCAGCAAGGAGTCTATGTACGGCTGCACTTGCAGTTCAGAAAACGGGCTCCATACAAGCTGTGAGGACACTGCATGTTCGTGCCTCGACCAGATGTCGGAGAGCGCATTTCCTTACGAGGCTAGAGCACTCCGAGACGGCCACCTCGATACGAGGATGGCTATTTTCGAGTGTAACTCCCTCTGCAGTTGTGATGACAATTGCAAGAACAAACTTGTGCAATGGGGCAGAAAGGTTCCGTTGGAGATATTCAAGACGTCCAATCGCGGGTGGGGTAAGGCTTCTTTCAGGTCTAGTAACGCAAGGTGGTCACAGCTGATAGATGTCAGGTTTACGTTGCCCTGTGGACCTTAGAAAGGGAGAATTTATCGACGTTTACAAGGGCGAAGTCATAACTAATGACGAGGCCAACCGTCGTGAATTCGAGAAAAAGAGAGTTGGTACGAAAGAGAACTACTTATACGTAATGGAAAAGTTCGCGGAGGCGAACCACATTTCAGCGAGCGATCTTTACACTGTGGACGGAGAGCGTTTTGGTGGACCGACGAGGTTCATGAACCACTCATGCGATCCGAATTGCCGGCAATTTACGGTCTCATATCATCACGGGGATATGTTTGTCTACGACTTGGCCTTTTTTGCTGTCAACTTCATCCCTGCGCATACGGAGCTCACATTCAACTACACCGACGCTGAGCACACAGGCCCAAAGAAGCGCAAGCCGAAGCGTGCTACAGGTTGCCTCTGTGGCTCTCCGAAATGCCGTGGCTACATCTGGCCGTGACTCCTCGATAGCGCTGAATTTCCTGATTTCAAATCCCCAGTGCCCTTCGCGTGCGGGTTCCTGCAAGCAAAATGTATACCCATTGGTCATTCTTTCGGTCAGGATAGTTAAAATCACCGGAATTCCTCCTTTTTGTTATACGAAATGGCTATAGATCAAAGCCAGAAATGTCTCCAGCTGGCAGGGAAAATGTGCATAGGTAGTAATAATGGCACTACTCCATAAAGCAATAGACGCAGGGTAACTTCAAGCTATCTGCTGCTGAATAAACTGATCAACCCCGTTCCAGATAGCAAGTGCCCTTGTATCCGTCAAGTCCAACCCGCCCAAAGCCACGAGAAACAAAATCCCACCCTCCCCCCAAAATTCCCTAAACATATCCACCCAATAAACATTCCTCCCCTTGTAAACCAGAGACCTAAGTGGAAGAAAAAAAAAAAAGGAACAGCAAGTCTACCAGTAGTGGTCAAATACCCCAAGCCGTTTCCTAAGGATTTTAAGCACCAAAAATCCTGTTTAAAACGGAAATGTGGCGGGCACATCTGCGAAGAATCTCTAGGATGGGATATTAGGGTGGAGGGGATGAGGGGGTTGCCTGGCATCGTGGCTCTTTTCTATGCATGGGTTTATCTAAAGTGGAGATTCTGAATTTTTTTTTTTGGCGAACGAGGGGGTTAGCTTATTCTTTAATTTTTTTTGAGATTGTAAGATTTGTTTTTGAAAAAGAAAAAGAACATGAGGAGACCCAATAATAACTCCCCATCCGTCCTTCGAAAACATTTTTTTAAGGGGAAAAAAAGGAGGAGGGGGTTGAACCGTTTAAAAGGGAAGCGCCTATCAAGTGCAACAACCATCCCGCCAGGTGTGGCTTTTGTGGTGTATGTACTATGCCAGAAGCGTTATCTGAAACCCAAGAATTCCCGTACGAAAAAGGAAAAATACTCCGTATAAACTTGCAAATTCCGCGGCGCCTCATTGACTCTTCCTGGCCTGTGGACGCCTCCGATACCCTAAAGCCGCGAAGGGGAGGTCCTCTAACCTACTCTCTCGATTATCAAACCGCTCACTACCTGCAACTAGCAGCTTGATGGAATTGCCAAAACCCACTGCTACCGAACACATGCCGACCTTGCAGATCGGTCCGACTTTACTGACGAAGAGTTCGCCGTCGGTCGTCTTGGTGGAGATGGGGGAGATGATGACCTCTCCATGCGCAGACATTGTCCAGGCTTCCCACTCATAGTCGTCGTCCATCCGCTCAGTGGCATCGCGTTCTCTAGCTCCGCGTCTCCGAGATGTGTGGAGAGCACAGTAGTCGCGGCCATGCGAACGCACCGATTTTCTTCGAACACCGACGACACTATTAGCGGCCGTAACTTCCCAAATACCGGCGCTCTGTGTCTGGTGTGCCGTCATTGTCGCACTACTGAAGCTTTGGCACCCGCTCCCTGTCAAATCTTCTGTCGCATGAAGGCAGATTACATTTTTCTGTTTATCGTTGAGGGTATAAGTATGCATGTTGAAGCAGTGTGTCTCGCTCTCCGTATAGAGTATGGAAAATGATGATACGCTAGATCCGGTGACGCATTCCGAACATTGTCTCCGCCGGGAGTGGATGGCCCGCAGCGAGCCCGATTTGATCTGACTAGTTTTGAATTGGTAAATGACGACACCAGATTGAGGATTGACAAGTTTGACCTGGCAGTGACCAGCCACCAAGAGCAATCCTAGTGCCGGGAGCGCGACTATCGAACTTATGGGCAAGAAGCTCTTGTCTCCCCCTATGGATTGTTCTGCGATGCCCAATATCTCTTTCACCCAGCCGTTTGCGCCGCGTACTGTACTGCAGATATAACCGCATTTTGTGGCTGTGAAGACTTTAAGCGGTAGCTTCGGTATGAGAACGGCAGTGGCTGTGACGATTTTGCTGTGGCAACACCTCTGCTTGAAAACCCTAAAGGTACGGGGGTCTATCTCGATTAGCCAGCCGTCTGGTTTTACTAGTATCAATCTTGCGCCAGGTGTGTAGCGCTCGGGAGTGAAGAAGAATGCACTAGGCTGCTGACCGTCGATATCTACGTCAATTGTCTGTGCAACGCTTTCGTGGTGAAGATCCAGGAGGGAAATCAAGCCGGATAGTGAACATATCGCTAGCCAATTCGCGCAATCGTCAAGTGCAAGGGAAACAACGGGCCAAAAAAGCCTCTCCGTCTCCGTCGGCTGGAATTTTAACGTGACGTTTCTACTCCATCCCATCTTGAAGCTCCGCACAATAACCCTGCGGTCTAGCCCAAGAGATGCGAGGGTACCTGACGACGACGCAGAGAGCATGGCGATATCCAGAGCGTGGCCTCCGCTATAAGTCTTTATTGATAGAGGTGGTTCTGTAGGGTCTGTTACCTCTGTGATGTCGTCAGAAACCTCGCTCCAGAGGAGGTAATTCATCAGTATTGTTACCACTGCCACCATTAGGACGATGAGTAAAGCAAATGGTAGAATGTGGTCCCCTGCTGCATTAGGAATTGTTGGAAGACGTGTGTACGGGAATGAGTCTTTCGTGTTTTCCGGGTTTCCGCGGTCAGCACCCCTGGTTACAAAGACTAGAGGATCATACACCCGTGCGACAAAACTATGAGCATGAGGCTTCACAAGTCGAATAACCTCCTTCGCTGTGTCATGATCTTGTAGTCGCAACCATGATGTCGGGCTCCTTGCCTGGTTCACTGTCGCTGTAGGTGTCGTCAGGGGCTCCAAGGCTCTGATGGACTGATTTGATCGAAATATATTCACTAGGCGGGATAATGATTGGACTGGGCTCTCATTGTCAAAAAAGTGGCAGTTTAGGGCCGTCACGAAACAAACCATCACGGCTGTTCCGGCAACCCTGGTGCTAAGGGGGAGTTTCCCGTGCAAGAGAGCATTTGTCCATCTTTGCTTTCCTGCTCCGGCCACCTTGTTGCCCCCTTGAGCGAGATTCGCTCTGTCTAGCGAATCTTGCAAGTCCAATCTCTGTACGTCCACACTTAGGACTGCGAGAAAGAAGGTCAAGTGAAAGAAGAAGTCAAGCACCAGAGCAATGGAAGAAAACATGCAGAACGCGGTTACCCAAACGGCTCTGCTCAGAAGCCAAAGGATGAGGAGGTTCTGGGCTGCTCTTGCAAGGGCGAGGTGGCCGATGTTGCCAAGGGCGTTGGATATGCGCGACACGGTAGAGGCTTCTGGGGGTATTACAAGCACAGCGTTGATGAGCTGAAACCTATTGGGGGCTTACGTTAACCACGATAACGGATGTTTCATGTCTGTTTATAAGGAAGAACCTAACCCGCTGTTGGGCAGAACCGAAGAATGTTGGGCGGGGATGCGAATAGTACAACGTGTAGCAAAACTACAGATAACGACTCACCAAGAGTGGCGTGATCGCCAGTGGGTGATCGCCGTATAGCATGGACGGGGGGAAACATGTAGGAAAAGAGGCCTCATACATATTTTCGATTCCAAATGCCAAAACTACGAATGGGTATAGCTCTCTTGGTATCTGTGACAAATCGATCTTGAAGAGCGCACAGATGGTAAAGCTAGAAAATATCGAAATTCCAATCTGTCGCGACGTCAGCCCTGCCACCCACTTCTTGGGGCATAGCTTGTCCACATACCTGTGCAATAACCATCGCTACCAGTCCGAGCCTGCTCTTGAATGCCCTCAACCTACGCAGGTTGACAGCTACATAAAGCGCCATCAAAGCATACGCAAGACCTAGGACGATATCCTCCTGGAGGCTCATCGGCTCGAACCGGAACTCGTAAAGGCGGGAGTTCCTAACCTTCCCGTTGGCAGGGTACACCAATAGCCTCCCTGAGGCATCCTTCGCAAGCTCCTCTGCCCGACTATTCCACAAATCTTCGATTCTGGGATCAACTCTGTGAAACAAGGTAATGACTAGAGCATCCACGGCTATCAAGCGGTCTTTGGAAAATATTTTGCCAGCAAAGACGGTTGAATGTCGTAGTGTGAGGTTGGCAGGTGAGACACGTTGTGAGCGCTCATTAATCGTCTCTAGGAGGTCATGGTCCCCTTCAATGGCAGAAACAGAACAATTCCAATAGAATAGTGGTGAGTGGAAAAACGAGGCCGGACCAATTGCTAAACTATTGGCAGTTTGCTCTCTATATGTTGTGGCGGGATCGCCCACAGACCGCAAGTATTCGCAGTTTGAAGTTGGCCCGAGCAATGCTTCTTGAACACGCAGAGCCTCAGTCAAAACTTCCGGCTCTATTGCTCGCATAAAGCTTCCATGTACCCACGCCTGTCTCATCGTAATGTCTGGAGCAATGCCTTTAGTCCCATCCAGTGGGCGAGCCGACGTCCAGACATGGTGAGGGAGGGATGGAAGGCCGGTGGTAGAGTTGTTGGAGTAGAGAAATAAAACGGGATAGCAAAACACGACCGCAACGGCAACGGAAGCTAGAATCCAATGAACAGGGTGCCGTGCGACAAAGCTGCCGTGGGTGAGGAATAGCCTCCGAATTGGGTGAGTTGGACTTAGAATGGGTGGTTCAGTCGTGCTTTTAGTGTCTCGTGTCAGCAAGCTCTGAGGCGGAAAATGGGGGGGTTTGTGGCTGTCCAGGGGACTCGGGAAAGTCAGGGAGGAAACGCACCCTCGGAAAGGATATAACAGGTACCAGATCATTGACACTGAATGGCACTGCAGGAAGACATTGAGGATCCCCGGTGAGAATGACGACAGGGTAGGCAGGTGGATGAAGGCCCGTGCTTCAAGATCCTGACATGAGAGTGCAGTGTAGACAGCACCTGGAACGGGTAAATCGCGATGTGTTGCAAGAACGGAAGCAAGAGTGCATGTGCGATGCTTAGTAGCGACCAGCGGCGAGCAACCGTGCGATTGGAATCGGCAGCGTAGCTATATCTTGGGGCGGGCGTAGCACGAGGGGAGACGAGTGTATGAGTGTATGAGGGTAAGTGGCAGGAGTGGTTCTGCTATACAAAAACTGTGGACGAGAGTACTCTGTATTCGCTCATGTGGGGTCGGGAATAATACAAGGGAGGCGTACGGAGTACTACTACGTATGTGCATGTGCGTGCAATATGTACATGTACAATATACAAATACACACTGGGAGACGACTTCGCCGATGCATCCTCGCTCACACGGGTCAAGGTGGACTGGCGTGCACCAGGGAACTATGCTACGGTGCACGGCATCGGCATCCAGACATCCCGTTTTGCACGGTTACACGACCCACAGAGCGTTCCATGGGCGATCAGGGCGTGGGCAGAGCCATGTCCCTCCAGTAGTCTCGCCGATGGAGATGAAAGCTCCGTGTCTCTGCGACCTCTCCTGGCCGGGTTCGGAGAGGAGGGATCGGCAAGGGTTTTTGCGGGCGGTCCTCCCAAAACATAGTCCGAAAATACTGTCCAGCGACTTCCGCGGGATGGGTTCTGGTGAGCGGTACTGGTACTCCGTGCCCCGTAGACGTTTTTGTGCATACGGCGTACTCTGTACTTGCATGTATGTCCTTGTGTCTTGCCGTCCATCATCAGCGGGATTTTTGGTTACTGTGTGCGACGTCCTCTGTCTTGTCCTCCGTCTTCCGTAGTCTAGGCCAATACTTGCAGACACGTGACCTGCTATTGGCGTGTGGCATCAATCCATCCCTTCCAGGACGCGGCTCCAAAATTTCTAATAACTCCACACGAACCTTGCCTGGTGTAGAGCCGCTCCACCACGCGTTTTACCCTGCTGAGGACAACCAGTCTGCTCTCCAGGCACGCGATCTCACCTGCCCCTACCACTCCGCAGCCCTCAACATTATCTCCGGCAGTGTACATTCAATTCACCGAGGAGGGAAGGGGGCCCTGGCCTCGCGTCGCCTCCCTTCTCTTGTTCTCGTTTGTTCGCGCGCAACCAACCGCCTCCACGACGCCACCATGGTTTCGAGAAAAAGAGCGCGGCAGGAGATGGAGGCCGAGGGCTCTCCCCTCCATGAGCCGAGCCTGCTTGATCGTATTCGGGACATGTGGGAATTTGCCAACCTTGGCCAATACCTCTTTATATTTGGGAAAGCTGTAAAGGTTGATCAGGAGTTGGACATCGAGGTAGCTATGCCCTCCTTGCTTTTGCGATTATGGTGAAAGCGTGTTCCGTGAAGAAGTGGGGAGTGAGATTAATGGAAATTGTTCACGCAGGATCTCGAGACAGAGTTGATGAGGCCTCAACATTCAGAAACACTGTCCGCAATAGGCTTGGCCCTTCTGAAGTTCGTATCCTCGCATCGTGGTCTGACGTGAGTGTGGCCTTCGCAGCTTTTGGTGTAACATCTAACCATTATCGACAGTCCCGATCTGTTTGACGAATACTCGCGACGACAGTATCAGGCAAGACTACCGAAACACAATCCCTTTGGAGATGGGGAGGTCCCGAGGAAGTTCTCTGAGTTTGACGTATTTACGAAGGTTTGCTATTTCCTTTTCGAATCAGTTTCTAATGTAGGGTGGTAATGAGTCTGCTAAGCCTTTTCAACGGTCTAGATTCGCGTTCTCTACCAACTTTCGCAATGGACGATGATTCATAGCGACCGAATTCGGGAGAGAATGCCTGAACAGAAAGATACGGAACAAACAGATTGGGTAGGTGTCATTGTTTCGCTCTGGGAAAATACATCTAATACGTTTGAGTATGACAGCGGGTTGAGCCAACAGGCTGGGATGCGAAGGGACGCATATACTTTATTCTGGACGATAATCGTCTTTACCGGAGAACAGATCCGCCGCCGCCGCCACCACCACAACTAGCCTCGAAACCCAAGAAAAATTCCAAAAAGGCAAAAGCTGCTGCCCGTGCCAGTAAGCGCAGGAGGGTGTCCGGAGCCGTACCAGAGGATTTGGAGGAGGAAGGGCCAGTGGTTGCAGAACTCGAAAGTGTGGATGATGGTTTTGGTGGGATGAAGTGGGAATGTGTGGCTGTCACCTTGGAACAATATAGGGAGTTCATTGAGTCGATCCGTCGAAGCCGACACGTGGACGAGAAGGAGCTATATGATGCACTGGTTGCAGATGTTTTGCCGCTCCTTGAACAACAAGCTGAGGAAAGGAAAAGGAAGGAGGCAAGGAGGGAGAGAGAGCTACTGGCTCTTGAAAAGTTAGCGACTGCAAAACGATCGAGTAGAATTGCTAGCAAGCTAGAGAAGCAGAGGGAAGAGGAGGAAGCGCTGGAGGCGGAGCGGAAAAGACAAAACGACTTAATTATGGCAAAGAAAGAGCAAGAACTGTCGAAGAAAATGGAACAGGTAGGAGTTGTACCCCTAGGCTAGCTAGGCAACTGTCCTTACGAACTCGTGTAGGACCGTGAATCGCGTATCTTAACTCGCGAACGGCGACTCAAGGAGCGGGAGATGAAGAGGATTCTTCACGAAGAGGAACTCGCGAATCTATCGGAAGATAGCAAGAAGCTTGGAACGGGCGAAGCTCGGAAGTCTGAGAGGCAGCTGAAGTCAGAGATTGAGAAGCACAAGCAAGCTCTCGAAGAGTACACACAAGAGGAAGATTGGATCTTCGACTGCTCTGTTTGTGGCGTCAACGGCGAGAATTTGGTAACTCCCCTGTATGTCTCCTGTTGCATTCTGATTTAACTCTCTAGCAGGATGACGGCTCTCACAGCATTGCGTGTGAAAAATGCAATGTCTGGCAACACAGCGCCTGTCTTGGAGTCAGCAAGGAAGAAGCGGAGCGGAGCGACTTCCAGTTCATCTGCAAGACCTGCAAACGACGCATTGAGGACGAGATCAAATCCGCAAACAGCCCAAAGATTACCATTAAGCTTCGTCTTGGCTCCTCATTTTCCCCGACAGGACGCTCTATTCCACATGTTAACGGAGGCAGCAGAGACCACAAGATGCAAAAATTGAATGACACCTACGTGGATTATAGTATTGGTCCGAAACGACCCGATCTTGCCCGTGACTCAGGACCTGTAGAGATACAGCATACAAATGCCGCAGCCATACGACCTTTCCACGACCGAGAGTCGGCAGCATCACCACCTACGCCAGTTTACACCAACGGTGCTACTACGTCCGGCCATCCACCGTCCCCGAGTGCTCTAGTAGCATCACCCCAAACGCCTGCCTACCGTGAGGAAAGGCCTCCGACTGATAATGAGGCGCCCTTGCCAGTGAAGGCGTATCCACCCATGTCGTCACCAACACATGGGAACAAAGGGTTTCCAACATGGGGCTTTCCCCCATCCGTGAATCCCCTCCCCATGACCAACGGAGTCGACCATCCAATCTACGCTCCCCAATCCACATCTCCGCGGCACCCACCTCACCAATTTGCCTCGCCAGGTCCGGTATCTCCAATACCCCCGTCATCCTCGGGCTTATCGCCTACCAAAAATACTCCGTCGAGACCAATGTCGAGCCACAGCTTGGGTGGAACACAGGTTTTACCGCCTATTACCACGCTATCGCCATCACCAAGACAGCAGGATCTATACCCACCGAGCAAGGGCATGACGCCGGAACAGTTGCGCTCCAATGGACATTTAGTGCACCAACACTGAGTATCGAGTATCAACTGCTGTTTCCTTTTTCCCCTTTGCTTGGGACCTCTCAGGGAGGCAGTCCTACTACTCCTAGCGTATACTAGAGTGACTCATCGAATCGAAACCGTGGTATCTATCGGCTGACCGTTGAAATGTGGAGGTTGCACGAAATCAGCGATGCACACTGTGACTTTGCCATGTCCGTCTTCTTTGTCTGCCTGGAGCGGAGATTCCCGTCGCCATGGCGTTGCTAGCAACCCTCCCTCACGCTCCTTCCCTCCGCCATCCCTAATCACCGCCACGTGGCTGCTTCTAAGGAGATCTAAAGAAGGTTAAACTCCACGGCCGGCTCGTGGTAGGGCAACATACTACGCAGTATGGACTTTGTTTTTTCCCCCGTTTAGAAGAGCAAAACTTTGGTTTGTTTAGGAGCCACGAAACAAGTTTATAGATACCAGTGATGCATGAGGTCCTAGCAAGGATGCTATTGAGAAGTTGGTTTTCTCTTTTATCTTGAAAGGAGGCCTTGTTTTCGTTGGTGATTTAAAGGTGGTAGAGAATATGAGGCATCGCATTATATATTGTGTATATCCATTCTTCAAACGCACTCTAGAGGGCTTTTTCTGAGGAATTCGGGAGTATGTATGTTTGGTGATCTACGAAATTTCTTGGGTGGATCTGGCATATGCAAGGGGTGGCGGGGCGCGTCCCGCCATGCAGACGTCGATGCAACCGCACTGCATTCCCGGAAACGGATCTCTCGCGAGCTTTCCCGCATATCTGGGACGTCCCGTAAAAATATGGGCATCAACATGCAAAAAGAAAGAGAAGTAAAAGACAAACAAAATGAAAGACGAATATTTTGAAACGGCAAAGTTCGAGCTGAACGCAAACCCGACAGAAGGGAGAGAATTGGTATCGTTAGAGACATGTGGAGAGAGAGAGGGGGGGACGGGGCAAGTACCCTCGTATTTCCTTAGGGGCTCCGGCTACCCGAAATTGAAGAAGGGGAAGGAGGGGTATTTGGCCGAGATGGAGGGAACATGTGTTGGTTATGGTGGGAAAGATAGAGGACGATAGCAGACTTTCTGAGAGAGGTCCGTTTCGAAAGCATTTACGAAACTTCTTGTATGCCCGTCCCGATGGAATGGATCAAGGGTAAGTAAATATAAAAGACGCCAAGACGTTGCCAAGGGGCAAAACATACCCTTCCGGGGCACCATGGCCGGAACCGAGGGAACAGATGAATGCGGTAGTGGCGGTTGTAGTAGTGGTAGTAGTAGGAGTAGTAGCACCAGTGGCAGGAAGGCGGTCAGCCAGCCCTAAGCTTCGCGTTGCATCCAGTGTGGTGAACCTCTCTCTGCCACGAGGGCAAATATGGCCAGGAGGGCAAACCTACTTTGCCACACCCCACACCCGGGATGGCACCAGTGGGTGGTGCTAGCTCCCGCCGCTTCTGTCTGCAATGGCCATGGCAGGACAGCGATTCAAACGGGCCTGGGCCATTCCCACAACATCCAATTCTCTACGGGCATGCGGGCAGCCGTCGCTATACTACCCGACACCCTCCCGCTGTAATCTGCGCAGCCGAAATGCAAGATTCCGTTTTCCCCGTACGAGAGGAGGAGCGAGAGAGCGCGCGTTGTCGCCCCCAACGTGTTCTGAGAGGACTGCGAGAACGACTGCAAACGCCGCGCCCGGACGTAGCGAGCTGGTGGAGAGGCGGGGCAGGTGCATGTGTGTGGTACACACTGGTCCTCGAGGCGAGAAGAGGCGTTCTGGGCACTAGGCGCTGGGCACACTGGGCACCGGCATCGCAACCAGGGATTGGTGGTGGCATTGCAATCTGGTGGTAGCAGTAGTGGCTTTGGGCGCGCGCTCGTTTGCAATCGGCTGCGGCTTTAGGGCGGCACCGGCAACATATCATCCGCAAAGTAATCAGTGCTGTGTTGACCGTCCCGAAAACGTATCGCAGAAGGAGAGTGGCGTACTAGATGTGGTATAATTCGTGCCCTAGCCATTCCAGGTCCAAGTGGCTGTCTCAGCTCTCAGGTAGATGGTGTGGTCCAATTCCCAGTTGTAGGTTTTCGGGGGATGGCATCCGAACCCCGGGTGGGAGTGTCATATTCAGCACATTCCCATGTCTTTTTTGGTGGTGTTTGGGTTACTTTTAGACGGTCAACGTCCCTGGGCTTCTGTGTACGATAAAGAATTGCCCGCCAGCGTACGAGTGTTCGGTGTTTCTCCCGGATCTATCCTCTAACACCTAACTCGCACGGTCGGACAAAGAATGGTATAGCCCTCTGAAGGACCTGCAGTAGATCGATAACCAAGTGGGTCACGGCGCTGTTTGGGCAGCTCAAGCCGCTTGCCTTTGCACAAGGACCTGACAGTCGCATGCTGTATAGCGGGTATTTGCGAGTAGTTCGTCCTAAACATTTCCCCAGTCCTCCTCCTAGGACACTCCCACGCGCACTCATTTTAGAGGGTTCACCCTAACGCACAAGTTCAGATGAACTACTGCTAGGCTTTCCCACTGGTTGCTCGATCTGGTCGATCTGCTTTTCCAGAAGGCCATCAGCAACCATAAAGCAAGACCTCCGACAGCCCAAAATCACACACTCTCCAACTTATTCTAAACACGCACCTCCAGTGTCAACGGGCCATCCATCAAGAGAGCCGCAGGGACGACCGCCAGATGGTAACACAATCAATACTCTAGCAACCAGTTCATCGATAAAGACTTACTTACCAGCTCTTCGGTCGTGGTGTGTCAAACCGCCAAAACTTCTGCCCAAGTCGTACTTCTGCCCGTTGCGATACACATCCCCTCGTTTTCCAATTGCATATCTCCTGAGCGTCAGCCGCGGCATGGCCAAACAGAACCTGTCACCGCCGACATACTCCAAGCCCGGTGACCTTCATTACAGCTCCATCCACCTTGAACATACCGACAACACCAACCAGTACCCACAAGGGGCCTGTGGCCTCGGCTGTAGTCCCCATCGCATTTCACCAACACTGGGCCAACGGCCACAAAACTCTCGAAATATGACGAGGCAGGTATCGGGACTGCTGCAGAGGGTCGCTGATTATTCCAAAGAACATGACGCTACACAAGGGAACACTCCTGAAGAATTAGGAGACTTTGACGTGAGAACTCTTCCAGCCGCAAATAACGACAGCTACTGATCTGTGCTAGGGTACTTTCTCTCAGTTCCGTAATGATTCCAATGGTGAAGGATATGGCGATCAGCTCGTAGGTTCCCTACCTAGTATATTATCGTTAATGCAGCACTTGACCAAGCCTGATCGTCCTTGCAGGACAATCACCACTCTATCTCCGGTATAAGCCTTTATCAATCACAAGACGACGAGCTGCCAGCTTTGCCAGCGAGTGAACACCAGGTATGTTAACGATCACCTCTCTGTAAGTTATTGAACTAAACAGGTCCTATATCAGGAATTCGGGGACAACTCATATCTCGGCTCTCCTCCAACACGTACCCCATCAGTTCAGAACCAAGGAACTAGACGAACTCGGAGTGGTCGCCCTATCGGGACAAGAGGGACACGGGACACCACAGGGACCAACGAAACACGAGTTGCAAGATCGCCTAGAGCGAAGAAGGCGCCTAAACAAGGAAAGGGTGAAAAACCAAAGGTACCCCGACTAACTGCTCCACTGAGCGAATTGACCTATGGATTCGACCACATTCCAGTACGTAACATGGAGGAATGGGTAAACAGGTCAATAGAAGTACGCAGGAAAGAGGTGGAGAAACGGAATGGTTACGTGACTAGACCTATGAATTCCTTCATGTTGTACCGCTCTGCTTATGCCGAGCGGACAAAGCTGTGGTGTCTCCAGAACAACCATCAAATCGTGTCCTCTGTTAGCGGGGTAAGTTGGCCATTGGAGCCTTCGTCAATCCGCGGGAGGTACAACGACCTCGCGAAAATCGAGCGGGTAAATCATCAGAATGCCCACCCTGGTTATAAGTTCTCCCCCAGCAAGGCGCAAACAAGCAAAAGGAAAGTCTCTGAAGATGAGGACTCTGAACCTAGCGACTTCGATGATCCTGATGAGGACTACGGCAAAATCCTTGAAACCCGAGCTAAAAGGAAAAAGAAGGGCAAACAAAGCAAAAAGCCCGGGAAAGAGGCTAGTTATCCTCCCAATAGCACGATCAGTTTAGATCGCCACATTGGGAATGGCCTAAACAAGTCATCCTACCAAGCAACCAATCCCGGAAAACCTTTGCCAACAGCAATGGACACGACCAGCCTCTACGGCCACTATTACCAGTCAACAATCCGTCAAAATTCATCGGCACCGAATGTTGAGGACGTGACCATGCGAAAGACTGAAGCACCCGGTATGCACTATGCCGAGATACCGCCATTGATTGGTTTGCCCGGCGGACATGAGTACGATCTGATGCGTATGTCGTTCGTCAATAACTCGACACCGCTAGACACAATGAAAGTCGATCCTTCTCTCCTTGAGTATGACAACCAACACGCTGTCCTGGCGACAGAGGACAACTTCAGCGAAGAGAGCATGGCTTCTCCCAACAGTAGCTTCCTGGGTCACTTGCCCGATTCTCAATTTACTTCGCCCTATGCAGTGGAAAATCTCCCGTCAGAGGACCTCCAGGACTACCTAAGCTCACATTCCTGTATCGACCACAGCCAGATACATGGATATCAACCGGAACATAGACTCTTGGACCTTGGTCTCTTTCATGTAAACGACAGTCAACACGAGCATTGGCAAATGAGTGAAGACACGGAAGAGCTAGACCCGGGCTCTGAGTACGACAAGTGGATGGACGATAAAACAAGGGAGTGAAAAGGGCATCTGGTGGTCTGAACAGACTTAATTTTTCTTTCTTTTTTTGGAGGGAGGGGATATTGTAGATAAAGAATAAGATGCGAGAAGGAAAAGGTGTACCTTGGAGGTGGAGCTGGATAGTAAGTAAGCTTTATCTGGAATCAGTTGAACTGGTGTTAGGGTTGGCCATCTATGGCGTTAGTCTGGTTTCTTGACAGTTCAGACAAGGGGCTTGAAGTGTATGCTCGACGGCGTGACATCTTTTTTGCTTTTGGTTTCCACTGGCGGCCCTTTTTTTCCCAGGATAAACACTGTTGAAGCTAGGATACCTAGTCAGTCAAAAGTATTTGACTGTCTGTATCTCTTGGGGGAGGGGAGGTGAATTATAAGATAAGGCACAAGAAGGCCAAATACTCCGCCACGTTCATCACACCTAAGTTCAAGCTATTACAACAGGGAGCTACAGAGTGTGTGTACCCTTGAACAGACGTGGCGCCGCTAGGTAAAACCGAGGCATTCGATCCGCTCCGAGTCGCCCATAGCGTATTTTACATCCAGCCACGGATGGCCGTAATGAAGTTGTGATGTGGTGTGGTTGCTGCTACGACCCGCATATTCCCGCGATGCTTATTCATACGCTTCCCAGTCAGTTTTGTCCCCGATTCCTTGGCGACAGATTCTCTACAGAACGGATCCCCCACAGAATCACCAAATTTCGCTGTAGGTGATACATAAGGGCTACAGTAGGGCAATGTATGGGGAACTTGGAAACAAGTTGGTCAGCGTTCCGTTGGACACAAAAGAAGGCTTAAACTGAGCCTGCAATAGGTTCAACATGCCAAACGCACTCAGTCTCTCGCGCACCTTCCACCCTACCAGACCGAGATCGTCCGTGCAGTGACGCGTGAGGTGAGAGACCTGGATAAGGACGTTACAGCTATCCTGGAGCCATTCGAAGGCAATTTCGACCCCTCTGCAGAGCCTGCTACCGCGTGTGCACTGCTAGTTGATCACCTTTGTATGCGCAGGAATAAACGATGCCTTTTGGCGTACCACCAGGTGCGGGTAGACAAGCTTGAGGAAATGTGCTGGAAAGGGAGCGATGTGCTCGAGCACGCACAACCTGAAGGCCATAGTGCTAACGGAACCGAGTCTGCGAATGGCACGAGCTTAGTTGCAGATGCGGGGAATGTTAGCTCACTCAGTCCCGAAGAAGAGGAATACGTGAGGCAATTCAGCGACCTGCTTGCCGCATACAAGGGGCAGTGGACCGATATCGATCTCACTGGATCCCTTGAACCACCAAGAGACCTATTTATTGACGTTCGGGTACTGAAGGATGCCGGGGAGATCCAGACAGAGTACGGGTAAGCTAGACCCGAACTCCTCTGCTTCTGCGGAATTGATAGAGTGGAATTGATTCCTGCATGTCCGCTACAGCACCATTACTTTAAGCAAGAACTCTCAATTCTACGTCCGGCAAGGAGATGTTGAACGATTAATTGCTCAGGGATATCTGCAACGGCTCAGCTGAGCAAGAAATGGGAGAATTTTCGGTGGCGGATGGGATTGCAATGATGAGCTTTGGAGTTCCCGGTCTCGGCAGCACCCAACCAATCACTCCTCTGCGGGTTACACAACAACCTGTCTCCATTCCCCGCATTTCAGCCCAAGTAGCAGGCAGGTCTGTGCCGGGGCGTTCTGGTCCGATGCCGCGAAGAGGGGTGCATTTGGCGCGTGCTTGGGCTCACATGCAGTGCTCGTGGGATCGCGGGCGGCTGACAATGAAAGTTTTTCCGAACACATACATACATATAGTTCCTTGGGGGCGCGTTTGAAGTTACCCATCAAACCATTACCCCTGACTCCATGTGAGGCCTGGTGTTACCTCTCAATAGGAGGAACCCTATTCCACGTCGTGGGAATGCACTTGTACTCCACGGAGCAGCACGCGCAAGATTGGCAATATGGCGCAAGAGCATCGTAACCCCATCCGGTGAGATTTTCCGTGGATCCGGATTGACGGGCATGCCAAGCGCCCGAGAAGCAAAAGCAAAACACGCAACGGCGCCGCCGCCCATTCGCTGAAGCCCAGCCGTTGTTCGAACCCAGCACCTAGACCAAAGCTCTCCCACCATCCGACTGCCCATGCGTAGCAATGAGTCCCTCTCCCAGTTCTCTCTCATGCTCGTTCTGCAAGCACAGCGCTCTCTGCCTGAGCATGGATCGCATGGATCAGGCTGAACGTCAGAGTTTTATCGTATCGACCAAGATTCCAGCCACTAAGCTGCATCGGAACTGGCTCTTCACCACCTCTGCGGCAAAAAAAGCTAGATGTGGGTGCATCCAATGTTTAAACGTCCGCCTTCCCTTGAGGCTTGAGACTCTCCTCACCTCTATTTCTCCTTCCCTCCTATGGATACACTAGTCTTAATTGTTTTTACGTATCATTCACTCTCTCAATTGGCTTCTAAATGCACACTTGCCGGCATATCAACGGCTCTTTTGTGACGGTAGCATGAGGCTCTCGCTTGGGACCTACTGAGCTCGAGTTGGATCCCTTGCTGGATGTGGCAGACGGGCTAGTCGCATCTATACCAGGGCGGGATGTCTAGTTCTTTCTTTGGGGGTCGGAGGAGCCGTTCTCAGGGATCGCGCCTCTCACACCAACACCAACTACACGATACTGATGATGCTATTGAGGAGTATAGAACTCCGCCCGACGAGTCGGTGCATGGGAGCCAGCGTGTACCATCCCCTGCGGGCGCAATGTCTTCCTCTTGGGGACAGAAGCAACCACCTCGGTCTTACTTTCAGCTCTCTTACTATGGCTCACCAGGTATGATGACGTCAGCGCTTCCCATTGTCCAAACCCTAATATTAATGGTGTTTAGGGCTCGCAGACGCTGCACAATATGCATCCCACGGAGTCCGAGAGCAAACCGCTGAATTGGCTGCCTTTGCGTTGTCAGAAGTTGCGTCGTCCGTAGGCAGCCCTCCACGACACGAGGCTTCGCTACAATCTTACGGAGCTACCGGCCTGGGCTCCGAAAGTTCTGAAGTGTCAAACGTACAAGAGGTAATTCACGAAGAATCAGAGCCGTCATCTCCGGACAGCCTACCTGGTAGGCCCCATAGGACGTCTACACTAACAGCGCTATTGCGGAATTCTCCCCCAAATGGAGTCGAAAATTCCGGGAAGGGTTCTAGAGGCGAGATCCGCCGCGGCCGAACCTCTCCCCTCCCCAGGGACCAGACACCTTCATCACCACCAGACGAACGGACGGCATTACTACACAAAGACACAGCGGCCCAAACAGAACAGACAGGCCTCATCAGCGCTCGCGACCTTGAGGGCCAGGCTCCCTCCCAAAATGGCCCCAGGCCCAGGACACATAAACTCATAGCAAGGCTAATGGGTGAGGGCATGTCTATGGTGCGGAGGGCAGCCAACCCGAAGAGCTGGGACAGGAAAGCAATCTGGAAGAGAGGCTTCGCAGAACCCATCAGCTACATTCCTTCCGTAGTATTGGGACTACTACTCAACGTCTTAGATGCACTATCATACGGTAGGTAGTCAGTCTCCTACGCCCATCCCATACAACCGTTAACGCTTTTTTAGGAATGATTCTGTTTCCTCTTGGGCAGCCAATCTTCGCAAACCTGGGTCCTGACGGAATATCCATGTTCTACGTCAGTTGTATTGTATCCCAGTTGGTTTTCTCTTGTGGCGGTAGCGTTTTCAAAGGTGGGATAGGCTCAGAAATGGTCTGTCAACTCCCCTAGCTCACCCGGACATGGCGCTGAACAATCATAGATTGAGGTCGTTCCGTTTTTCCATAAGATGGCTTTTACTATTCTCGCACAGGTTGGAGAAGATAACCCCAAATCAGTAATAGCAACAACTATTCTATCTTACTCGATCAGCTCTGTGGTAACCGGCCTGGTGTTCTTTGGTATGGGGGCGTGCAGACTTGGTTCTCTCATCGGCTTCTTTCCTCGTCACATTCTTGTGGGTTGTATCGGTGGCGTGGGCTGGTTTCTAGTTGCTACTGGACTGGAAGTCTCGGCAAGACTAAACGGAAATCTGGAATACAATATACCTACCCTCCTTAAACTGGTGCAACTTGATACCATTTTTCTCTGGACTGTCCCCCTATTCCTTGCAGTCTTGTTAATGGTCTGTCAGAGGTGGGTTAAACACACACTCTTTGTACCATGTTATTTCATGACGATTCCTGCTATATTCTATTTCTTCGTTGCCGTTATCCCAACTCTACGGTTGGGTAAATTACGACAAACTGGTTGGGTATTCGAAATGCCTACTGCAGGAGCCCCGTTCTACCATTTTTACACACTATACGGTGAGTCTAGAGCCGCTTCTATCCCAATGCTAAGACTGAGCTAACACACATTATAGATTTTGGAGCCGTAGATTGGAAAGCGCTCGTTACAACCATACCCGCGATGTTTGCCTTGACCTTTTTCGGCGTCCTCCATGTGCCTATCAACGTTCCGGCTCTAGGATTTTCTACTGGGGTAGACAATGTTGATGTGGACCGTGAGCTTATTGCGCACGGCGTCTCCAATGCCCTATCAGGCTTCGCTGGGAGCATTCAGGTACGTCATGTTTCCTAGCATCTTATACCTATATCCCGGCTTTGCTGACCAGGGCTTAAGAATTATTTGGTTTATACGAACAGTCTTTTGTTTATCCGGAGCGGAGGCGATAGTCGGACGGCCGGAATAATGCTAGCCATCGGTACGGGCGGCATTCTCGTCATCGGTCCTGCCATAATCGGGTACATTCCTATTATGGTTGTGGGAGCTCTCATATTCCTTCTTGGCATCGATCTGCTACGAGAGGCCTTGTATGATACTTGGGGAAAACTCCACCGACTAGAATATCTCACGGTACGGCACTCCAATCCGATATTCCAGCGAATCAACCTAATCAAGTTCATAGATAGTCACAATAGTTGTGACTATGGGTGCCTGGGACTTCGTAATTGGGATCCTCGTCGGCATTCTGTTAGCGTGTGTGTCCTTTGTCGTTCAATTCTCCCAAAAGTCTGCAGTGAGAGCATCATATTCTGGGGTAGAAGCGAGGTCCCTAGTCCGCCGCCACCCAATACACCAAAGGTACCTCCGCGAAGCGGGTCGGCAAATCCACGTCACCAAGTTAGCAGGCTATATGTTCTTTGGCACGATAGTCAGCGTAGAGAACAGAATCCGCGCTCTGCTAGAGGAGGATGCTCTTCAAGAGCGCCCAATTCGATACCTGATCATTGATCTTTGGCATGTAACTGGAATCGACTTCTCCGCCGCCGAAGCTTTTACACGGATAAATAGGGTATGCGCGGTAAAAAACGTCAAGATGATCATGTGTGGCGTAACTCAAGATGGCGAGACCGGCAAAGGTCTCCGTAGTGTAGGACTCTGGGGTGGGGATAAAGACGAAGTTCAATTCTTTGAAGACCTCAATTCTGCCTTGGAGTACTGCGAAAACGAACTACTGAAGGTTTTCTATAGTCACAGAGACGCACTAGCACAACGCAATGCACAGGCTTCTGCTCAGTATCTCGGTGGGTCACTCCCACCCCACCTTCCGTTAACGCGCATGCTTATTTATGTAGATGTACCCCAACAAAATACACCAGCCTTCACCTACGACACTACATTCAGTTCGCCACGGAAAAATCTTTTGCATCAGGCCGCTGCGGATACGCTCACCGAGCGCGACCCCATTTTAGCCCTTAAATGGCACAACTTCAAGCAGCCTTTGCCTCTTATCTTACAGTCCTTCCAAGAACTAACTGCTAAGAATGAGGACTTTTGGTTCAAAGCCTGTTCATTTTTCGTACGGAAGGAGCACCCTTCAGGATCTATCTTATTCCGCCGGGGGGTGCGTGTCCTTCTCCGTCTACGGAAGCTGCCTTACAAGGCATAGCTAACGAATACTGTAGGATCAGCCGAACGGCTTTTACTTGCTCGAAGAAGGCATCCTCAGAGCCGAATATGATCTGCCTCAAGGGAAGTATTACGAAAGCATCGTTGCAGGGACCACATGTGGTGAACTTCCTTTCTTCTCGGAAACGAGCCGTACGGCAACCGTCGTTGCAGAACGTGACTGCGTCGCGTGGCTCATGGACGACCACAGCTGGAGAGAATTGCAGTCACAGTATCCAGATGTAGCCTCTGAGCTCTTGAGGATTTCGTTGAAGCTGACTAGCGAGCGCATGGCGGCCATTACCTCGTATGTCATGACTTCATCCCTCGCCCGCTGAACGTACACCGAAACAAACACTCACCAGCTGTCATAGGTATGTCTTGACCAATGCTGGCTGAACTAAAACTACTCCCATACACCTCTATTCCCTTCGGTGCACAGAAGTCAAATCGGTGATCAAAAAGTTATTCAGAGTCTTCCCCGTTTTAATGTATGAGGTGGGCTTTCCAAGGGGGAACTAAAAGGAACAAAAAAGTTTTGCCTCCATAGCGTACTAGGAAAAGTAAATGGGGAAAGTTTGGGTTGTTTACCATCGAAAAGTAGTCGGTTTTTTTTTTTCATTATTATTTTTAAAAATTTTTTTTTTGTAAAATTAGACAATATCCGTTAGTTCATTTGTGCGCGGTTTTACAATGTGCATATATATACATGCCTCCCGTACGTACATATGTATATGTATATGTACGGAGTTACTCCGCACATTCCCCCCCCTCCATTCCCTTGGAAACACATGCGCGCGCCACAGTTTCCCCCCCTCCCCCTCACTCTATTTCACTCTCTCCCTCTTCCCCCCATTCCTCCAACAACTCTAATAAATTAAAAACCCAGAAACAGATTTGACCATCAGCCTTAAGTCAGTTTTACGGGCAAAAAAAAAAGTAAGGCTTTTTTTTTTTTTAAATTTTTTTGGGGGAGGAAATAAATCGGTAAATAGATAGTGTGTTTTTCCCGGCTAGAAGTCTCTGGACGCCCTTGTGCTCGCCGAGGAAGTAGGAAGTGTATATTAGTGTAATATAATACAGTGTTTTATTTTATTGTCGGCGGAAGAAGGTAAAATCTCTCTTTTTGTTTGATGATCTTTTTTTTTGTATTGATTGTGCAAAGTACCTTCCTTTTTACCAATCTTCATATATATGTACTATTTCTCCATGTGCGTGTGGATTGTTAAACGCTCCCCGGGCAGAACCCCGTGCGTAAAAAGCCGGAGAGTTATGTGGGGTTAGAGAGAGAGAGACGCGAGGGTAGGTAGGGAAAGGTAGGGGGTGTTAAAAGCGGCGACCACACAATCATAAATGTGAAATAGGCTTGGGGATTGGAATGACTGCCGAGGTTGCGAGTGAGAATAACATAGCATAACTTGTGTGTTTCCTAGAGAGCCAGGGAGAGAGAGAGCGCGAGAGAGAGAAAGAGAAAAGAAAAGCGGCCTTGGGTTGGTTACAACAAGTTGCGTTTGGATGTGATTCGATCGGAGTTTGGATCGTGTTTGGCTCATTCTCCCGTGCATGTGAAGGATTTCCCTTTGCGAATGGGGGCAGAAAACCCACACACAGGATACAGGTTGTTGGGGTTGGGCTTCACCCCCCCGTAGTAGCGTGATGAGTGCAGTTCATATGATCATCGCGCGCGTCGTCATACAGGTTTGTGGGTCCCAGCTTTTTTTCTTTTGTGCAACAAACCAGAGCCGAATGGGCTAATGCAATGCGCAGGGAATCGATGCATCCAGCGTGCGGCATCGCATCATGTGGCCTTGAAACATCGACGTCCCCAACCGTGGCCTCATCCAGGCTCTCCGATGGCAAAAGAAAAGCGCCAGCCGTTGCGCCCATGCCTATTTGGTCTCAAGCGTTTCGTTGGTGGCGAAGGAAAAGCAAGGAATTTGGGGGGGGAAGAGATAGAGACAGAGAGAGAGAGAGTGGGTTGTTGTTGCTGTGGGCGGTGCCCCGGTCGGGGAAAGATAATGTGTATTCATAAGGTTCACCATGTCTTTTTCCGCTGTGGGCGGCAGAGCAAGAAAGTGGAGACGGGAGGAAAAGCAACATGCAAACAGCAAACGTGCGCATGCAACACCCAGAGGGTTGAAAGCGATGGAGGCGTGTGGTCAGCGGCTGGGCCTTGTCATCTCGGAGAACCCCCTCCAACAAGCAGCCTCCGGGGTTTCTTTCCTATATGCTGCCTTTTGGCACGTTTTTCGACGCAAGATAGAGAGGGAGGGAGCTGCGGGATAGAGTTCTGCGTAACGCCCAATGTATATTGTACGTAGCATGGATGTAGAGATGGCACATCTCTACTATGTACTTATGCTGCCTTCAATACGACTCACATCCAGGCTCCGAGTCGATTCTCTGGAGCAGACTCCCCCCGCCCCCTCGCGCCAAGCCCAACAGCCGTCAGGGCAAGCTACGCCGGGGACGGGGACTGGCCTGTAAATCAAGCGTCAAGGTGCTAGTGCCAATCTGCCTCGGACTCGACTCGAGTCCACTGTGCTGGCGGCGATGCTGGAGGGACTCGACTTGTGCCAAATTAAAATTGCCCGGAACAGCCAAACCGCAATTTGCGATGAAGCCGCTTTGTCTCGCCGCCCTGTCCGCCCCCCGTCAAAAGTCACGGTCCCTCGCTGACCGACGGAAAGGCCAGAGCCACGGGCGGCTGTTTGTCTCATGCAACTCCACCTGTTGTGCTCCGCCCGGGCGAGATAGGGGAGGCAGGCGGGTGCTATGTAGGTACAATAATGTTGTTACGCTATATTGTACACTCTGCCCCACTACGGGTAGAGCTACTCATAGGCAGGCAGTCGAGAGGTGTATGGCGTGTTTTGGGCCTGGCAGCGGAGGACAGAGTATGGTGATGAAACTGTCATGCGCCCACTGAGATAAGCTGCCAGGCCACAGGCAGGCCGGAGCTGTTCGGCTGGGCGAATAATGTGAGACGCGGATCTGATATAACGGGCCTTGCTTCACTTCCCTGGCCTTCAAGCGGCCTCCCAGGCGTCTTTGTTTGGCCCAACCGTAATATTACTCGCTTGCGCTAAGCTGTCCAATTTGTCCAAGCTCCCGGCCATCGCCCAGCATTCACTGGAAGCAGCAAAAGTAGCATGGGCTGGGACCAGCCTTCTCCCTTTTACTCGCCTTCCTTCCCTCTTTATTTTCTCGGGCCTCACACTGACTCCTCTTCTTCCTTCCTTCTCTCTCTCTCTCACCCGCAACCTGCAACGGAATCAAGGCATTTTTCCGTGTACTTTTTTGTGTACTTTGTACCTCTGCCGAGTCGCTCTTCTGACTGTCTCTTGCCTCCACGACTTCACTTCTACATTGTCTTCCTGTCAGTGCTTGCGTGTTGCACCCCGTCACTCAGTAGAGTAGATTACCGCGTCCAGCCTCTCGCCCAGCCCCATTTCGTATTTTACCCACACCGACCCGTCGCTTCTTCCAGCTTCACACTCATCCGCGACAGCAGTCATGTCGGACACTCAGAAGCCTGTCGAGGAGACTCCCGCAGCATCTGCTACTCCTGCTGAACCCACTCCTGCTGCGGAGCCAGCTGCTGCTTCTGACGAGATTACTTCCGAGACACCAGCACCTGCTGCGGAAGCAGTCAAGGCTGAAGAGAAGAAGGGAGATGCAGAGCCTGCTGAACCTGTCGCCGCTGGTCACTTGGGCTACAAGGCACCTGGCCTGGTCAAGTAGGCGCCCTAAAGCCGCCTCATCTGAGTGAACTAGAGCTACTAACTAAGCTATGCTTCTACAGTGCCTTCCGCTTCTCGAAGAAATACTTCTGGTTTGGCAAGGAACCTGTCAAGACGGATAACCTCCATAGCTATCTTCGCGGCGAGAAGCCCGGGATCGCTCATCCGACTGCTGCGTGGTCTCACCAGACGGGAGAAGGTCTCCTGTACTTTTCCAAGTCTGCCGAACAGAAAGAGAAACCATCTGGTGTCATCAACCTCGTAAGTAGTCTTAATATTAGACGCGTGTACATGTACTAACTTTAACAATTAGGCCCATGTGGAAGAAGTGTTTAAAGATGGCCTTAACGATTTCTACTTCAAGCTCCACGGACACAAGCATGTTTTCCAATCTAACGCCACTGAGAGAGACGCTTGGGTTGATGCCTTCAAGTCAAAGATAGAAGAAGCAAAAAAACTGGCCAAGACTATTCCCGAGAGCCAAGGATACAAGGACATCCAAGAGAAACTAGGTAAGAACCAAGAGTTGTTTTGTTTTCTTGGCGGTGTTCAACTGCCAAGACAATCGAGTCATCATGTTTTCTTTTGCCAAAAAGCCTCACTGCCAAGTCACGTTTATGAAATTGGTAGTCGCGACATCTGACAATATTTAGGCAAATCTGCTACTGCTCCAGTTTCTCCAGAGACCGAAGAGACCCCGAAGAAGAGTACCGATAAGGCTCCTGAGGGTGTAAAGAAAGATAATGCGTCTGGATCCGACGAGGAATCTGGAAAGAAGAAGCACAGCCGTTCCATTTCTAGGAAGCGTGCTAGTATTTTCGGCAGTCTACTTGGTAAGAAGGATGATGCCGAAGCGAAGAAAGAAGCCAAGCCTGAGAAGGAGGAAGTCAAGGCAGCGGAAGGCGAGGATGCCAAACCAGAGGAGCCTGTAGCAGCTGAGCCCGCACCTGGTATGTTGAACGCAAGAGACTTTAGAATGTTACTGATCTTTATGAAGTTGCTACGGAAGCTTCAAAGCCAGATGAACCGGCGCCCGTTGCCGAAGGGCCCAATGAGCCTGCTGTGGAGCAAAAGGAAGCCCCCAAGCCAAGCAAGAGAGGCAGCATCTTCGGTAGTATCTTGCGAAGAGAGGGAAGAGGGGTCCCTAGCCCAGTGGAAAAGAAGGAAGATGCTGCTCCAGCTGTACCTGCTAAAGATGCCGAGGCTGTTCCAGCATCTGGGCCTACCGAAGAGAGCGCCTCGAAGCCCTCTGAGACAACTGAGGAAACCCCTGCTCCAGTTTCTAGCTCGCCAAAAAAGAGTGGATTCCTTGATAAAATTAAGGGACTAGCGCATTCGGTATGTTTAACTTATTTGATTAATGTGGCTGTTACTGATATAATTATAGGACAAGAAGGAGGAACCTGAAGTGGCACCTAAGGCCGATGAGCCTGCCACAGCGCCTGCCACAGCGCCTGCCCCCGAAGCAACCCCAGCCACTGAGACAGAAACGACCGCTCCCGCTGAGCCTGCCGCCGAATCTACTGAGCCCACCGCTACCGCTGAGCCATCAAAAGCACGGAGACGATCTTCTTTCTTCACAGACCTAGTCGGTAAAGTTGGAAAAAAACCAGGCGAAGTTACCTCTGATTCTGAGGGAGAACCCAAGGAAAAGTCTTCTCCGCTCCCTAAGATTGTTGGCGGTCTTTTCCGAGGAACCAGCAGGGCAGGGAGACAAAAGAAGGATGAAGCCAAGAAGGATGCTACCCCCGCCACTGTTGAGGAGACCCCGGAAACAGCCCCTGCTGAGGAAACCACTCCAGCCGCTGAGCCAAAGTCTGAAGAAGCTCCTGCCGCGCCTGAGCCTACTCAAACCAATGTCGTAAACGGTGCCATCGGTGATGTTGTTCCGGACGCTATTACCGTTGGGCAGACTCCTCAGCAGGTCCAGGCTGCCGCCTAGGTGTCGAACAGATTCAGTCACGAATGACAACGATAACGGAATGATTCAAAAAGCATGGTCTGCGTCGGCTACATGTGAACGCTGGTATTGTCGGCTTTTATTCATTTTCGAACCCGAAGATCTGGAGCCTAAGTGACCTCTGACACAGTCTACTTTTTGAAAAGAAAAAAAAAAAACACATACCCTCTAATTCACGTCTCTCCTTACCGCGGTCCGGCCCAGCATTTTGCGTTGCACAAATTGGCGGTGTTGTCACTCCTGAGCTTGAAACACGAGGCTTTTCCTTTCATATGTCGCGTTTTTTCAAAAATTGATACCACTTCCACGATTGTCTTTTTTACTGCCGAACTGACTACCCGAGCTGTCAATCGTTGATTCGCAAAGTTGCTGCGGTGAGATTTGTTGCTTCGGTTCTTGATACCCCGATCGATAGTACTAGGATATCTTGCCACTAGGGCGGAATTCCTACCTAATAACCTAATTGAAGAATATTTGCCGTTTTCATGGTGGCACAGCAGTAGACGAGTGTTGGGCTCGGTGTAACCGTAGCATGTCGCCTGATTGGTTGGGTGTAAGACATCTGGTGACGGAAGCGTCATCGGCGAAGGTTGCTGAAATGGCATGGACCATGAAGTATTGAGATCGCGGGGGAGAGGACAGTAGGTGGTGCTGGGTACGTAGGTGTAGTGGGTAGTATGGTGGGACGTGGTCCGGATCGGTAAGTGCACGGAGTACTTGCGCGAGTGTGTGGAGCACAGTATATTGTTGTCCCGGAGACTTGATCGGGATGTGCACTAAAAGCTGCAGTGAGCTGCAGTGACCTCGCCATGTCCTCGCACCCCACTCGTGCGGTATTACGTCTGACATGCTGGCTGTTGTCGCTGGCGGATGTTGCGTATCTGGGCTGTACTCCGTGCGCCCCAAGAGCTGCTGGGCTACGCCTCAACAAGCAGCGGCGACCAGCACACATTACATCGTACTCCGTACAGAGTACGTATCTCGTACCAAGGAATCTAACGAGAGTTATTCCTCACGTTAACGCGAGCGGCCACAACAAATAACCTCAGGATTCCCCATTCCCCGCAGCGAGCGCTTGTTCTCGCGCCAAGAGGCCTTAACCTCCATTTGGCCCTTCGTTGCCTTCGTTGCCTTCGTTGGCCTATACATTCGTGCCAGCCGCCACCAATTCTTTCCCCCTCAGGTCCTGCTGGTGGCAACGCTCAGCTCCCATTGCGCCGGACATACGACGGCTGGTAGATACGGGCACGCGCAGCATAGCCTTTGCACTCTTTCTTTTTGGTCTGCTGTCTGTGATAGCTTCCCCTACTCCCTCTGCTACGAGTTTCTAGCCTGGCTAGCCGTTGCGGTTGGTTGTAGCAGGATGAGCCATGGTGAGTGATTATTCCCCCGTCGCAAGCGGATGACAGCGGTCAGGCACGCATCTTTGTCTGTGCGTCTTTCATGGGAAATAATGTGCTTTGGATTGTGGGAGAGCTAATCTCGTCTTTGTGTCGCTGTGCGACTGTAGGGCTGCTGTCACTCGTCTGCCCGCTCGCAATCCAGTCCGTACGACCACGGTGGCCCCCGCGGTGACGAGAGCTCACGCGCCATTACTACCACTGGCGCACAAGGCGCTATAGGCGCAGTTTCCGGGCCTTCGCACTACAATCAACAGGGCAATAGTCAAGATAATGGGCGGGTGGGCGTGGTGGTGCAGCCGAGAAGGCGGTTGGGGTTGGGCGAGCATTTTAACCAGCCGCTGAGACGACACGTGTGGACAGCACAGCGGTCATGGACGAGAGAGCAACTGAATAGGGAGAGGGAGGAATATTTTGACACGAGGGTAACCGGGAGGCCGGAGACTTGGAGCGCAATTCGGATGGCGGTTGAAGCCATGGCAGATGATCTGGATACGGCGCAGACGATTTTGGATGCTGCGGGTATCACAATACCTACTGGAGATCTTGTACAGGGGGCCTACGACGAGTTTGGAAGTTACTACACCGTCCCAGAGCATTGCCTCTCGGATCCGCTTAATATGGCCACGACACCAGAACCCACAATGTCGTCTCTGAAAATCGCTGATGACGAGGATGAAGAAGAAAACCTAGATACGGATGAAGATGAAGTAGAGCGTCGACGGGAGGAAAAGGGCAAGAAAGTTGTTCATGCGGTGGAAATGTATACAGTCAAGGCTAGACTAAGTGATAGAGGTGGACCGGATGTGCAGATTGGGCTTGGGAAAGACCAGTATGTGAGAGTGCTGGCACGAAAGGTGCAAGAGGAGGCGGGGGTGAGTTTTCCTCCCCCAAGCATCCATCGATCGTCGATCATGACTTACTGAACTTTGTAGATATTGGGGAGAAATAAGGTGAGGATTGCATACATGGGCAAATTGTGAGTCGGAACACGTTTTGCTGCACTCCCCGAAATCCGAGGTCATATATTCTAACGTTTATATGTTTGGCGATGGCTAGACTGCGGGAGAACGAAACACTGCATTCTCAGGGCTGGAGGGAGGGACATGTCATTAATGCGTTTGTGTTTCCATAAATCTTTGAATGGGGGTAACTTTTATTTGTTTATTTTTATATTTGATTCTGCCCGTCGAGTGCTCTCTCTCCGCATCTCATGTATTTCATTGCCTCAGCCGGGCTCGGCAGCAGGGCTTGGGTTTGGCGGGCGGCCTCCACTTGGCTTCTGCAGTCTCCCCCATATGGAGTATTGCATGAATGTGGGGAGTTTTAGTCATCCGAGTTAATGCTTTTATTCAGATATAATATAGCCATTTTGACTGATGGGAGAGGGTCTACAGAGCAGCAGCAGCAGCAGAAGCAGTAGTAGTAGTAGTTGCTGTTGCTGTTGCCGATGCCGTTGTTGTTGTAGCAGTGCGTGTAACTTTGTAGATACATGTACACATGCATGCATGGATGGTATGCAATCGAATGCTACATGCAATGAACGACTGGCGGGATGGTATTTGTCAAGGTGTCCACACGGTGCGTGTGAGTGTTGAGTGTGAGAGTGTGTGTGTGAGAGAGAGAGAGAGAGAGAGAGAGCGTGTGTCTCGGAGACGACGATGCGAAACGCTAGAGAGCGCGTGAGGCTGAGAGGGGCGGAGCTGGGTGTTGGATGCGGTTATTTATAGGGCTGCCGTATCGGGCCGGGCTGCTTGCTGGTTGACCAACAAACGCACTCTGGGCCCTGTACATGTACATGTACATACAATATACGAAGTACTTGGTGCTTGTACGGTATTGTACGTAGTATTTGGCCGGTGTATGTGTCAAACGGGCTGACCGGAGGCACTGTACTGCACCCACTTCACCCACTGCACCCACTGCACTCACTGCGCGATCCACGCTCCGCATTGTGTCCCAAGAGGCTCTTCCAGCGTGTTTTGTTTGTTCAGACCTGTTCGTCTGCAGGTGCGGCCACGGGTGTCGCATTGGGAAAGGAGCAGCAGTGCGTTAGCGCGGGCTTTAGGGCAGCGCGATTGTGTTTTTGGTCCCGCTGAACTGCGATATCGAAGTGTCCCATCCAACTCCATCACCACCAAACATTGGTTCTACGTGCTACGTGCAACGCCGTCCCGCTCTCACGACCTCGACGACACCCTTCCCCCGTGGATAGCGTTCCTCGATCCCGCCGCCCCCACCGCATCGCTGCGAGATTGCGCAGTCGAACTGCGCGCTCCACGACCTGTACGACACCCACGACACTCACGACACGATATAGGCACCAAGGGGAAGACCGGAAGTCTGCAGGAATAGAGGAAGGGAAGGTGCTGGGTTTCTATGATATAGTAGCTGCTGAGACGTTCACTCCCTCGCTCGTGGCTACGCATATGCTGGGCGCGAGGGAGCGAGCGATCCTTCAGTCTTCCAGTTCGACAGCGGACCATCATGGCATCCAACCAGCCTCACCGCCTCTACGACCCCCGGAATCCCTCGGCGCCCCAATCGATACCGCTGCAGGACCTTTCGCGGCCGCCGGACTCGAGAGATGCCGCTGGGAGGAGCCCTTCGAGGATTGTGACGGGGTCTGGCAATGGCAGTTCGAGTAGACCTTTGGTGAGAGGAAGGTCTGCATCGATTAGGGGTCTAGGTTCGGCGGGGAGGAGTTATGAGAGGGTGGCTGAAGACTCGCCGAGCTCAGCAACGAGAGACACAAATCAGCCAGGTTCATACGCACGCAATCGGGCGTCGATCCATCAGCCGCCTGTGATGGAAGATGATGAATTGTCCTTGGAAGACCCATCGATGCTACAGGATGCAATAGGCTTTGCTGGGCTGAGCTTTAATGGGGAGACACCACCACTGCAGCGACCGCCGTATCAAACAGCGGCCAGCCAATATTCTTCGAATTCCTTCTCCGGTGGGGGCTCAATGTATTCGTACCAACACAACGATAGTTACGGGGGCGGCTATAACTTCCCCTCAGTCGAAGAAGACACAGCGCCACTGACGAACCCGGTGCATCTGCAGCCAGTCGACCAGGCTCGGGTCGGGAGGGCACGAGGCATGTCCAGCGGACAACAAGGTGGGAGTTCTAATGACTTGGGACGAGCCGGCTCATCGACTGCGATGCTGGGAGACGATTTACCACGGATGGAGGCGGGTCTGCGGGCATCTGGAAGCAGCCAGACAATGGGTGATTCATATTCACGATCACGATCACGATCTCTATCGCCGTCAGGAGCGGGATTAGGCCCACTCTCGCGGGCAAGCTCGATGGTCCGGCAGATGTCCCAGCGCATCATCAATCTAAGCAACGAGCCGGAAATTCTGGAGCAGAGCATCCGACGTAAAACGTCGCTGAAGCATGCTCGGTTGACTGCTCCTCCACTGTTCCCAGCAATGACCGAATATGCGCACGACGAACCGCGGCCTGCCCAGACGCCATCGGTTGAGAAAGCTCAGCCATTAGCCACCGGTGGCTATCTACAACGGGCACACAAGCAGCAGTCGTTAAGTCCGCTGAAAGGCAATACCTTAGGGATCTTTTCACCAGAGAGCAAATTGAGATTGTGGCTTTGCGAGATCCTGGTCCACCCGTAAGCTTAATTCTTGCCGCGACTAAGATATAGGGATATAGGAAATAGCTAAATCTAATACCAACTCTAGTGTGACCGAGCCGGTTATTCTAGTTCTTATTATCTTTCAGACAATTCTCTTATCCATAGAGTCTTCTAGCGATGTCTTTCACCACGGGAGGCCGGAACGATGGGGCACAACATGGATAGACTATGTGCTTCTCATTCTTTTCGTAATATACACGTACGTTTCGAAGCCCCGTGTCGACGACTCCCCCCTTTGAGCAATGATCGCCTCGATGCTGACGTCCGTACGCAGGCTTGAAATCATAGCCAAAATAATTGTGTCGGGATTTCTCATCAACGCGGACGAGTACACTACTATTGATCGCCAAAAGGGGTTTATCACTGCCTTTGTCAAGAAAGGGCGCGACTTATTCTCCCCCCAACGACAACAAACTAACAAGCTCGCAGCAAGTGCCCTTAGCCCTCCACAACCCTCCTTCTTCCGTTCTCTCACCACCTTGCAAGGGGCCGAGGGGCAGCCGGGACATAGCAGGCGACAGCAGCGCTACCAACTGGCACGACGGGCGTTTCTGCGACATTCCTTTAATCGACTAGACTTCGTTGCTGTCGTCTCCTTTTGGATTTCCTTTGTTCTCGGTATCACTGGGATTGAGGCTAAGGAGCATATATACGTCTTTCGAATGATGAGCTGTCTACGAATTATAAGGCTACTATTACTCACAAGTGGTACTTCGGTGAGTAGGGCCTGACTCCATGTCGGAGGGGGACTGGGTTTAGCTAATATCATGCACAGGTAATCTTACGAAGTTTAAAGAAGGCAGCACCCTTGCTAGTCAATGTTGCATTTCTCATCGGCTTCTTCTGGCTCATCTTCGCTATTGTCGGTATTCAGAGCTTTAAATCTAGCTTCCGCCGCACATGCGTCTGGTCCGATCCTACAGGGCAAGAGTCAAATTATTCTGTACCTTTTACATTCTGCGGCGGCCAGTTGAACAACAAGTCTGGCAAAGCGGAACCTTGGGTCTTTCCGAATGGAACTCATGGAGCCGCGAAGCATAAGGGATATCTGTGCCCACGGCAATCCGTTTGCATGCTGCAACAAAATCCATGGAACAACACAATCAGCTTTGACAACATCGTCCAGTCACTAGAGCTAGTATTTGTTATCATGAGCTCAAACACTTTCTCGGACCTGTTGTACTTTACAACCAACAGCGATTACCTGGTATCAGCCATGTTCTTCGCTGTGGGGCTTGTGATCATGAGTCTTTGGCTTATAAATTTGCTCGTGGCTGTAATCACCTCGTCCTTCCAGGTCATCCGAGAAGAGAGCAGGGCAAGTGCGTTCACGGCGAAGGAGGAAGTGCTAGAACCTGAAGAGGACGAAGGAGCGCCTAAGCGCGTCAATACGCTAAAGCGAATATATGACAAGACGAAGATATTCTGGACTATCGTTATCCTTTATGGTTTGCTTTGCCAGGCTCTTCGAAGTGCTTCCATGAGTCGCCGGACACAAGGGTTTATCGGTTGGTTCCCACATCTGACGCGAATAAGTGTAGTCTGGTGAACTGACAATAATGCGGTAGATCACTCTGAAACGCTGGTAACATTTCTTCTCGTGATTGAAATATCTATTCGTATCGTTGCGGACTGGCGAAATTTCCACCGGTCCAAGCAGAATTGGGTGGATTTGATGCTGGCTGTCATCACTGCCATCATGCAGATCCCGCCGATACACAGTTCTGGAGAACCCTATGCCTGGTTGACGTTCTTCCAAATCCTGCGGATATACCGGGTGGTCCTAGCTGTCTCTCTGACCCGAGAACTTATTGTGAGTGATTGTCTAGTCGTCCCGAAAGTTCCCGCTAACACTTAATCTTAGGTGGTTGTGTTGGGAAATGTATCCGGTCTACTCAATCTCATTGTTTTTGTGTTCCTCCTTACATTCCTTGGGGCCATCTTTGCCGTGCAGCTCTTTCGTGGCGAGTTACCACAGGTGGATGCCTATGGCAATGACATTGAGGTCCCCTTTTTTACGATTTACAATGCCTTCCTTGGCATGTATCAGATCCTATCCAGCGAGAACTGGACCCAGATCGTTTATTATGTAACGTCATACGGATACAACTTCCATTCGTCCTGGATCGGAGCGATTTTCTTCGTAATGTGGTTCACCCTGGCCAACTGTGAGTTTACCGCGACTTAAGATTTCTAATGATTGAGTATCTGTGTGGATATTGACGCTATATATATCCCAGTCATCGTCCTGAACATGTTCATTGCTGTCATTCAAGAAAATTTCGATATCACCGAAGACGAAAAGCGACTACAGCAAGTGAAGGCATTTCTGCAGCGCAGAGAACTTGGTGGATCTTCTAATGGGTATCCCTTCCTACCCCGTCATTCTCTACATTAGCTTACTGACATAAACAGTACTCTGTCGTTGTCGACGATCTTTAAATTGGGACGAGAATCAAGACACAAGAAGGATCCACTGGATTACGGTCCGGCGACCATGGAGATGCTCTTGAAAGATGCCGTTGTCAGAGACTTTCTTGATGAGATGGAGCCCCCAAACGTATGTTGGAATATAGCTGATCTGGAGATGGAACAATGCTAATTTTCGCGGGGCAGCCAATGACACCAAATAACCAGACAGCCGGTGACGGTCGCCCGCGGGAGGAGGAGATTTTTCCAATGGCTCCGCTTTCATTTTGGGGCAAGGTGATTGGCCGGTTTAAAGACAAGGAGCCAAACCCATTTTACTCTAGGTTGCAGTTCTCCCGCGCCTATGAGGATTTGGACCCCCGAGCCATGGCAAGAGAGGTTGTCTCGGCGCAAGAGCGCCGAAAGAAGGCACAGCGGGAGTACCTAACCAAGCACCCGCGCTACAACACGGCGCTATACATATTTAAACCGTCAAATCCAATTCGGAAACTCTGCCAGGGAATTGTCGGCCCAGGACGAGGGAGTCAACGCTTTGAAGGCATAGAACCTGTCAAAGTAATCTGGTATAGTTTTTCGGGGTTTATATACGTTGCCATTGTGGCTATGGTCCTACTTGCGTGTGTCACCACCCCCCTTTTCCAGAGGGAGTATATTCGTGACCATCCGGGAAGCTTCACTCGAAACTGGTTCACGTATACCGATCTCGGGTTTTCCATACTCTTTACAATAGAAGCCATCATCAAAGTCATTGCAGATGGGTTTTTCTGGACTCCAAATGCTTACTTTAGGAGTTCATGGGGCTTTATCGATGGACTTGTACTGATCACCCTCTGGATTAACGTTGCGACCTCTTTTTACAACCAGGGTGCGGTCTCTCGAGCTGTCGGGGCTTTCAAAGCATTGCGTGCTCTTAGGTTACTCAACGTTAGTGATAGCGCTCGAGACACCTTTCACTCCGTTATCATCTTAGGAGGCTGGAAAGTCATTTCGGTACGTTGACCAAAATATGTTTCCTCTTTGAATGACTTGATATTGACAAGTATATTATAGGCTGCCTTTGTATCACTTAGCCTCCTTATTCCTTTTGCTATCTATGGCTTGAATTTGTTTAACGGACAAATGAGTGCTTGCAACGATACCAAATCCAACATCACTCACCTTTCTAATTGTGTTGGCGAGTTTAGAAGCACTCCTTTCAATTGGGAGGTACTAGCACCACGCGCTGTGTCAAACCCTTATTATGACTTTGACAACTTTGGGAGTGCGCTCTCAATATTATTTCAAATTGTTTCAGAAGAAGGTTGGATTAATGTCATGTGGAGTGCACAGAGTATTACTGGGAAAGGGTTTCAGCCACGACCATTTGCTTCTCAAGGGAATGCTCTATTTTTTGTTGCGTTTAATTTGCTAGGAGCTGTCTTTGTACTAACACTTTTCGTTTCTGTTTTCATGCGCAACTACACCGAACAAACAGGAGTTGCATTTCTCACCGCAGAACAGCGATCGTGGCTCGAATTGCGGAAGCTTTTGCGCCAGATTTCGCCTTCAAAACGGCCGTCTAATCAGCCACACGAAAAGTGGAAAAATTGGTGCTATCGTCAAGCAGTCAAAAAACACGGATACTGGCAAAGGCTCATCACGGTTATTCTCATACTGCATTTGGTATTGCTAATGCTAGAGTTTTACCCCGATGTCTACTGGTGGGATCGAACAAGAGGTGAGTTTTTTAGCTTTAAAAAAAAAAATAATCCAATTTTTCGATTTCAATTGGGTTTAATGCTAACTATATATATATATACTAGACTACCTGTTTCTTGTCTTCACCCTCTGTTACATAGCTAACATAGTCATCCGAATTGTTGGCTTAACGTGGCCAAGGTTCCGAAGGAGTTCTTGGGATCTATACTCTATTTTATCAGTTTCCGGAACCTTTGTCACAACTATTCTCCTACTTTCCAGGATCAGCGATCCGATATACGTTCGACTCCACAAGTTATTCCTGGTATCGATAGCGCTACTCCTTATCCCGCGGAACAATTCACTGGATCAGTTGTTTAAGACGGCCGCTGCTAGTTTGACAGCCATCGGCAACCTTCTAGCGACATGGTTTGTACTGTTTCTGGTATACGCCATCGCTCTCACGCAAACCTTGGGACTCACAAAATTCGGCAGCCTGGAAAATGGCAATATCAACGTCCGTACCGTTCCAAAGGCTCTAATACTACTATTTAGAGCGAGTTGCGGTGAAGCCTGGAATCAAATAATGGAAGACTTTGCAAGCATCCGGGAGCCATACTGCGTCAGGGGCGAGTTTTTCGAAAGCGATTGTGGGTCTGCGCCCTGGGCTCGCAGTCTCTTCATCTCCTGGAACATCCTCAGCATGTATATTTTCGTCAGCATGTTTGTCTCTTTGATATACGAGAGTTTCAGCTACGTGTATCAACGGTCAAGCGGCCTGTCTGCCGTCTCGCGAGATGAGATCCGGAGATTTAAGCAGGCATGGGCGACCTTTGATCCAGAAGGGACAGGGTTCGTTTCCAAGGAGGCGTTTCCTAGATTACTAGGAGTAAGTTCCCTATTCTTTTTTTTTTTTTTTTTTCTTTTCCTCTGCAAGGTGGCTTCAAACCGCTAACTGAGATTTCAGGAGCTATCTGGAGTCTTTGAGATGCGTATCTACGATGGTGAATTCACAGTTGGCAGGATCCTAGAAGATTGCCGCGTCGACAAGGCTACTATGGCTAGGCGGAACACAGACCCTACGCCGGGAGTGGTGGACGGCGTTAATCTAGCGGCTCTCCGGCGAAAGCTTGCGCAGATACCTGTGAATGAGATTAGGCAGCGTCGGAAGAAGTTTAATGTTTTCTTTGAGGAGGTTTTGGTTTCGGCCGACCCCGACCGTGGAATATCGTTCACCTCTGTGCTCATGATATTGGCACATTACAATGTTATTAGCGACAACAAGAGCCTGAGGTATGGGCCTTTGGGGGGAGTGTTGGGGCAGTTGAAATATCCGGTTGCTAACTCAGGTTTAGGTTGGAGGAGTATCTCCGTCGGCGCGCACGACTTCAGCGAGTTGAGGAACAGGTTCGGCGGAACATTGTTGTTGGGTTCTTTGACACATTGTACGGGAGCCCCTTGCGAAACCCTATTGACTTTTGAAACCGATTGCATTAACGAACTTTCGTCTAGGTACTGGTTTCGCAAATTCCGCAAATTTGTAGAAACACGGGAGTCGTCGCGCATGACAGGCGTGCCCCAGTTAGGCGTGCCTGAGATTTTCATTGACGACGAGGACGAGGGGCCAGCCCAGGGCCAGGCCGCCATGAGCGACGAAGCGGGGTGGTCGCCACTGGCTGGTGACTCTGCGAGGCCATCTTCGTATAGCAGAGGCGAGCTGTCGACAACAACAACAACGACGACGACGACAACACCACCGCCACCACCACTGCCTTCCGGCTCACCCCAGCGCTCCACTCCGATGAGTCGGCAGAATCAACACCGCGCTGGGTTGTCGGTGTCGGATGCGTACGACAATTCTTCCGAGTGGCACAGTTTCGCCCGCCCACTAAGTACAGCCGGAACGCGAGCGGGAGACCACAGCCGGCAGAACAGTGCAGTATCGGCGCAGGAAGTTCTCGAGGTGCTGGATCAGTCTGCTTGGGGGGAGAGTATTCGGAGGAGTTTCACAGCGAGACGGCCAAGCCGGTCAGGCGGGAGCAGTGGGCCACCGTAGCCAAGCCGCCCAGGACGGGTTGCCGCATGGCGGTTTCAGAATTATTCCTTTGACTCGTGATTTCCCCAAACCAAACCCAAACCAGCACACTGACACTGGGCGGCGTTGTTTTTTTTATTTTTATTTTTATTTTTTCTTCTTCTTCATTCGCATGGCGTGCGGGAGGAAGGTTGGTGGGGGAAATCCTCAGGCAAAACATGTACTATTTTCTGCATTATTACGAGTTGTCATTGTGCGTGTGTGTGTGTGTGCGTGTGTGTGTGTGTGCGTGTGTGTGCCATTAGCACTCTCGTACTCTCTCTCTCTCTCTCTCTCTCTCTCTCTTTTTTATGCAAAGCGCAATAAATAGGGCGAGAAATCAACGGCATGGCAATGGGAGTTTATTGCTCGTTTTGTGGGAGGGGGGTTATGCGTGTAGGGTAGTAGTAGTGGTAGTGGTGGTAGTGGTAGTGGTTGTAGTAGTGGTTGTAGTAGTAGTAAGTAGTATTAGCAGTTAGCAGTAGCCGGCAGTAGGTGTAGCCGGTAATAGTATAGTAGCCGGCATTGTCGCAGTAGCCAGCAGCAGCAGCAGCAGCAGCAGCAGCAACAGAGAAGTTCCTTGGTTCACACTAGTCTTACCCTTGTCTACCCTAGTCTACTCGTCTACCGCGTCTACCCTACCCTACCGTACTCTACCCTACCCCTACTACTACTACTACTTACTACAAAAGCCAAAGCGAAAAAATGACAAAAAAAAAAGCCAAAGCCACACATAAAACAAACCCCCCCCCCTCCCCCCCTTCAATCTTGCGACCGACCAACCCACCGACCAAAAACCTTGTGTGTGGCACGGCACAACCCATGCAAGAAAAATGCAAAGAAGAAAAAAAAAAAAAAAAAAAAAGACTATGCGGGGTGACGAGACGTGCGGGCGTTTATGCGATGGTATGATGTATGTATGTGTTATGTGTGTGTGTTGTGTGTGTGTGTGTATGTTATGTGTGTGTGTTATGTGTGTGTGTTATGTGTGTGTTATGTGTGTGTGTGTGTTATGTGTGTATATTATGGGTTGGAAATGGAATAGAAATGGAAATGGAAATGGAAATGGAAATGGAAATGGGTAAAGAAGATGGTTTTTAAATTCATTTTTCATAATATCCACGTTTTTGAGAGTTTCTCAGCGTATGTATGTACGGGGTGCTTTTTTATTTTTTTATTTTTTTTTTGTGTGCTGTGCTGTGCTGTACAATATTGTGCCATGGTACTTACTTACATACATACATACACACACAAAGCGACAAAAGTACCAAAAGTTCTACTACGCTTCCCCCCCCCAAGTACGTACAATGAATAATGAATGCAGGATGCAGGATGCAGGTACCGTTACTTACTTACTTACCCCCCTCGGTTTGCTTGTTCTGCACACCCCGTTCGTTTGGATAGATTACCTAAGCCCGGCGCATAACCCGCCGTATTTCCTGCCGTATCTTTTCTCCTCGCATCCCCTTTTTTCTCTCTCTCTATCTCTCTCTCGCTCTCTCTCTACGCATAACGCATAATAAAACCAGCAGTAGCAGCAACAAGCACCGCGACCCGGAAACCCGCCACCGCCACCACGCACGCACGCACGCGGCCCCTTCTCTTTGTCACACACGCCAATGCCCCCCAATCCCATCGCATAGCATCGCATCGCATCGCATCACATCCATCTATCCGTCTGTCCGCCTGTCCGTCCATCCATCCATCCATCCATCCATTCCATCCATCCATCCTTCCATTCCCCCCCCCCCCTTGTTGCCTGGAATTCTCGTGCGTGCGTAAATTACAACAACGCCTTCTTTTTTTTTTTTTTTTTTCTTTGCTCGCTTGTATGTGTATGTGCGGGATTATTTATGCGTGTGGGGGATTATGCGGGGGAAGAATGAAAGAAGAAGAAAAAAAAAAAAAAAAAGGGGAGGAGTAGTGGGGAGTATGAGGGGTTTGTTACAGGTTTCGGGAGGGGTAGGGAGGGAGGGAGGGAGGAAGGGAGAGAAGGGGAGGGAGGGGGCGGTATAAGAAAGCCAGCATCTTTCTCTCTCTCTCTTTGCTCTCTCCGTTGCTTTTCTTGTTGACGGTAAACGGTAACAAACAAGGCCTTCCAAATTTATTTATTTTCTATATTTTATTTTATTTTTTTTTTTTTTAATTTGCGCAGACACACTTGTTGTGTTTTTTCCGCAAAGAAAAAAATAAAAATAAAAATAAAACTTTTTGAGGGCTGGGCCTTTCTTTTTTATTTATATATACAAAACTTACTTACATACATTATACGTTCGTTTTTTATTTTGTGGGTTGGAATTGAGTGAGTTTGCACCGGAAACAAACCGCACGCACACGCACACGCACACGCACACGCACACGCACACACACAAAGGGCAGGCCGTATATTCCTCGATTATATATATCCAAATCGATCACTTTTTTCAATCCTCCGATTCGATCGATCCCCAATCCTCCTCATTCCGCTCGTTCGAAAGAAAGAGAAGAGAAAGAAGAAAAAAAAGGATTCAATTCAAAATTATTAAGAAAAAAACAAAACACCATCAACCATGCTCTTCACCACCCGCCTGAGCTCCATCCGCTCGCGTCTCCGCCGCCGTCACCAGCGCTCCTCGTCCAATGCCAGCACGACCGCCAGCACGAGCACCAACGCTAGCACCAGTCTGCGCTCCCGCTCGTCCTCCTCCTCGTCCACATCGTCGTTTGAGCCGCTGAACCAGGGGAAACAACACGAAGGAGAAGAAGAAGAAGGAGAAGTAGGGGTGGCAGTGTCGTCGTCGTCAACGCATAGCCTGCAGAGCTTGCTGTACGACCATATGCAGCGCTTGGCCGTGCATGAGGATGCCGGCGCGCTGGTCGGCGGCGTGCTGGAACCCCGGCCTAGCGGCGTTTATTGTGTCGGTCTTTTTGAGAGGTTGGAGGCGGCTTGAATTTTTTATGGGTTCATGGATGGATGGGTGGATTGAGAGGTGGATGGATGGATGAATGGATGGATGGATTGATTGGTTGGACGGGTGGATGGGTGGATGGATGAACGAATCGATCGATTTGGAAGGACAGATGGATGGATGAATGGATGGATGGATGGATTGCCCCCCCTGACGGATTAAACAGACGAAACAGGGACACACAGACACATTACTACGGGCCGGGGGGAGGATGTTAGATCTGCCTACGGGACCTGGCATGGGGATATATATACATGCATCTGGACCAAGCAAACGGACGGGTTTTTAGTGAAGGGAGGAAGGGGGGGGGGGGGCTGTTGTTTGTTTGTTTTTTTTTTCCCATGGAGCAGCGAGAGAACGCACGCATATCCTCACCCATCAGTCATGTTGTACACATACATACATACATACATCCATACATCCATACATCCATACATCCACACATACAACTTTTTTTTACACATTCTCCGCATTCTGTTCTATTCTATTCTATTCTATTCTATTCTATATTCTGTTCCATTCCATTCCCTTTTCCCCCGTTTTCTGTTCTATTCCATCCCATTCCTACCCTTCCCCCCCTCCCAATTTCTGTTCTATTCCATCCTACCTTATTTCCGTTCTATTCCTACCTACCCTATTCTCTTCTCATCCACTTCCATTCCATTCCATCCTCCTTTTTTTTTTTTTTTTCTTTCCTCTTTCCTTTCGCTAATGTCTAACTAAAAAAAAACAAACAAACAAACGGGGTGAAGAAAAAAAAAAAAAAAAAAAAAAAAAGGAAATATTTTCAAAAAAAATAAAAAATATAAAAAATATATCGAGGGGTTTTTTTTTATTTTATTTTTATTTTATTTTTTTCTTTCTCCTCCAGTTCTCACCAGCCAGGCTCTCTCTCCAGTTCTCGCGTCCCTTTTTTTTTCTTTCTTTCTTTCTTTCTTACTTACTCCCCCCCACTTTCTCATTCATTCATATATATATATATATATATATACATATTTATTCCCACCAGACAACGACGATAACGACACCGACAATAACGACGACGACGACGACGGCGGCGATTTGATTCCGCCATGCTGGAGCGGGGGGGGGGGGGCGGGGGACAAAAAAAACAAAATCGCGTTGGAGTTTATATTTTCGTCGGAAACGCCGGGCAGAGTGGGGAGGGGTTCTACTTTTTTATTTTTTATTTTTTATTTTTCTACATTTTTTTTATCTATCTATCTAACTCACTACCACCCCCGTATATGCACATGTATAACGTAAAACCGGGTGTGTGTGTGTGTGTGTGTGTTTTTTTGCGTTGTGTTGTGTTGTGTACGTTATGTGTGTATGTATGTATGTACAGGGTTGTTGTACCTTTGAAAAATATATATATACCGTTTGGTTTGGAGAAAGAAAAAGAAAAAGAAAGATTATTTGGTACCGATCATCCCGCTATTCATTCTAGATGCATGGGTTTTTGTGGGATGGGATGGGAAGCTCGCTTCTTTTTTTTATTTGTTTTTATTTTTATTTTTTACTTGCTTTCTGTAGGGTTTATTTATTATTATCGTGAAAATACTAGTTGGGAGAAAAGAAAGAGAGACTGACTGGCTGATATTATTCCTACAACTAGCTATTCCCTCTTCTTCTTCCTTTCCATAAGCCCTCTCTCCCTTTCGGCGAGCGCTCGCTCTCTTTCAACAATCTGCTGCATTCGACTCACTAATTTTCGGTCTCGCGCCCGGGAATCTTCCTCCGCCTTGAAGACTGAACTAATACACTTTACATACATTTCAGTCCAGGCTGGATTGGCATCTTGGCCCTGTCCAACACAATGCCTCTCTCGCAACAATCTGTCCCAGTTATCCTCTCCCGCAGCTAATACCTTCTCCTCCAAGAGCCGGTTTCTGCGGTCAAGGAGCTTTTGGCGCCAATTTATCTTGGTCCTCAATACCCGACTGAGAAACGGTGATTGGGGCTTCTTGAAGCGGAGAAAGGGAATTCCTGTGGGTAGTATCACTAATTTGGGAATATGGCGTTTCCCTGAGATTTGGCGGTAAGGACGAGAGAGAACCGGCGTAGCGCCTGGGTACGGACTGCCTGGCTTATGGTGAGGCGCGCATTTGGATTTTGTCGTAGCTACATTGCCGATGGAAGGACATTGAGGAGAGGGGAGTTCTTCCAGTAGCTTCAAAATGCGAGATGTTTCTGCTAGATTGCCATTCGCCGATGCTTTGAGAATGCCCTCTGCCTATTGGAGCCATGCAAAACACAAATCAATTAGACGGGTTCCTTTTTCGTTGGCTGCTCTTTTTTTTTTTTTTTTTCTCTCCTCGACTTACTTCATAGCCTATTTCCAGTGCCGCACTAGCACACCTATGGCTATCGAGCTTCAGGTTCTTCCTAAACTGTTTCCTTGCGAATATTCGAAGACTCTCTTTCTGATTAGGAGTCAAAGGAACGCGACTGCAGTGGGTAAGGATGGCTCTGAATAGAGCTAGGCCTGTCGGGATAATGTGAGATTCTCGCGTTAGCTGAGGGCAAGCATATAGAGGAGGAAGATGGGAGAGAGGGGAGGGGAAGGGGTAGCCTACAGGCAACTCGGTGCCCTCCTAGTCTATTGAGAAAGCGTAGTTTCATTCATTCGATATTTGGGGAGACTGGTCGACGGCCAGCACTCGGCTAGACATGGGACGTAGTTGTACTGTAAAGTTGCTGTTGATGTTTCTCTATCACGTGTCAAACGAATTACTCGTTCGAAAAGCAATTTCTAAACATTTGTCTGTGAATCAACCCGCTGAACAACAAGCCGGTGAACGCGTACGCCACACCGTGCAGAAGCAATGCAGATACCCCCATTTGCTAAACAAGCCATGATCTCACGGTCCTGTGCGGTCACGCACTCACGATATCGGAGAAAGGGACTTTAGGAAACCTCCCCAGCGGTAAAAAAAAAATGTCGAGATGATCAGGTTTAATCTACCGAATAAGCTATCCCTTCTTTTTTGCAAAGCTTGTCAATTCTAGACAGCTAGACAGAATCCCCCGACTTTGAAATCGACAAGTCCAGCCTAGCATATTGACACAACACACAGGTCCACCGCATTTAGAGGCCATAGGTTGTGCCTTCAGCCGGCTGGGGGAGTTTCTTGTTCTGGGGCTGGGCCATGTATCTAATCAAAATACACAAGGTTATTAATAAGGTGGCGAGAAACGCGCTTGAGTGGTTGATTCTAACCTTCTCAGATCAATCAACACAGTTTCCATTGTAAATTCCCTCTTCCACTGAGCTAGGCAGGTAAGTTTCGTTGGATCGACCTGCAGTGCCTTGAGTCAGGTTAACTTCTCCATAAATGTGCCGCAGCCCCGATTTACCTTGCCGTTTCTGGTATCTACGCAAGGGAGGTTGATCTTGGAGACAAACTGGAATGTTGGAGGAACATCAGGGTATTGATCGCCACAGTGGATATTTAGCGTGTAGATGCGGTTCTCATGTACGCTCTAGGAACAGCTCAGCATGCAGAACGTGTTATTTGCTATCGATATAGCTTACATGAGGAGGCCCAAGGATTGTCCCGTTCCAGTTTGACATCATAATGTCGGAACCGTCCTGGAGGCCGTAGGAGCAAGCCTCTGTAGAGGAGCACATATCTCCGTATTAACAAGACGGTTGGCTTGTAAAAGTAAGACATATGGTGAGTTACATACCAGCTCCAAGACCTTTCTCGCCTTTCTCCAGCTCCTCAAGCAAACGAAAGTTTCTAGGTACTTTGGCTCCCATTTTGATATCTGAGTGGTTGTAAGTGTTCTCGAGTGGAATCTTTCTTCGAATCTATGCGGGAAAGGGATCTAGTTGTCGTGATTAAGCGCTGAATGAGTTTGCGCTTTGGAGGGGCAGAGTCGGCGGAGCTGGGGCCGCTATTGGAAGATTCTGGAGCCGCTTTTGGACGGTGTTGGATGTTGGAACACCTTTTACATAGCAACGCGATCGTAACCAACAACATCTGCAAGGAGTCTTGGATATCAGGGACCACATTTGCAGCGCTAAACGTGAGAGGTGCATTTCGGGAAGGGCGCAGCCCAGCCAGGCTGTAGCATGACCGCTCAAGTTCTTCTCTCAGAGCTCTCGAATCTGGTGCAGGAATCCAAGAGGAAGAATTCAGAGCTCCGGAGTGTATGGAGCTACGTATCAGTATGCAGGATAGAGCTTTCTAACATAAATACAGGCAGCGGAGAGATCCCTTAATGATCTTAAAGCAATTCCAATAAGCTCAGAGGCCCAGCTTGCCGCAGGTATGCTTAGCGCTGTCCTGCCTATACCCTTATGAATGCTAATATACTTCCTAGACCTAGCCCAACGACCAGCTTTTCTGGATCCTTTCCTCATAGCTTGTGGGACCCGCAATGCCAAGTTTACAGGTATTGCTGTTGTATGCTTACAGAGGTTAATTGTGTCCCGTGGTCTTTCAAAGGCGAGACTAAAGGAGGTCCTGGAGGCTTTTCGGGAGGCTACATCACTGGGTAGGGCGGGCACTATATCACGCCAAAAGATATACTTACTGGTTTATAGGACCTGATATTCAGCTCAAAATCTTGCAGGCTCTGCCCTCTTTACTACAAAACTACGCGGACCATTTACGAGGCGAGCTTCTCGGAAGTGCCTTGTTAATATGTTCGATTCTCCAAAGCAGCAAGACCGGCGTGGTTAATAATACTGCAGCAGCAACGCTGCAGCAGCTCTTCGTTTCTGTTTTTGATAAGGTTGTCACTGAAGACAGTGAGTATCATTGTTATTCCTATGAATCATCACACTTCTAAATCCCTCAAGAAAAGGCATTAGAACTACCCACGGTAGGAGATGCACCGGCGGGAAATGGTTCAGTACGGCTTAGATCTTCGGCGTTGGATGCCTACAAGGTACATACATACCTACATACCTTTTTTTCCATTTTTTTTTTTTTTTTGGATTGCTGATGAGGTGTTGTAACACTGACGTCTCTCAAGATATTCAATGACCTGTGTCTTCTCACGGAAAGACAAAAGCCTCAATTCCTTCGGTTTACGGCAATTCCGCAGACGTTTGGTCTTGAATTGATAGAGTCAATCTTGACAAACCATGCTGATATTTTCCTGTCTCATCCCGAACAGGCAAATGTACTCCGCATTCGAGTTATGCCCTTCGTCATCAGATCATTGTCGGAACGCCTAAATTTTCCTACTACCGTGCGTGTAACAAGGGTACTCTATGTAATGCTTAGACGTCATCTCGCTATCCTTCCGGCTGAATGTGAGATGGCCTTGGGTCTCCTAACACATATGCTCGACCCGGACGCTGCACCGCCTTGGAAGCGGGCACTTTGTATGGAAGTATTCCGGGGCATCTATGCGGAACCAGGCCTTACTCGAAAGATATATGCCCAGTACGATGAACAAAAAGGGAAGAAGCCCATCTTGAAGAATCACGTTGCAGCGCTTGTACGCCTCGCAACGGAGAAGCCGACTATCATCGGCCTTGGACACCAGTCCACAATCCCAGGCGCTCAGCCTCATTTAGGAGACCTCTCCGGCGAACAAGCCGCGATGGAAGCCGCTGGCGTTGCAGGCATAATTGGCAGTACAGTTGGGATCAATGAATCGGGCGCTCCCGGAATAAGCACACAGTGGAGCTCTGTGCGAGTGCCCTGCATCGACCAACTCGACAAGACAGAGCCACCTGCTTTACCCGAGTCGTACATCTATAGCTTAGTCCTGACGTGTATTAACAACTTCTCGGAAGGTTTAGCAAAGTTTATTCTGCCATTGACTATCCCCACCGAGAACAGAGCTAAGAAGAGAAACCGGACTCCGGTCAATCAGGAACAAGATGGGGCTTCGGTACCTATCTCTGAAATCGGGCCTCCTCCTCCACATTCTGCCAGCCCAGAACCTGGCAGAAAGCGATCTACCAAGAGGGCTCAAGTTCCCGTGAACCCTTTAACTTTGGAAACACTTCCGCTCTTCTCCGAAATCAAGACTACGGCGGCAATGGTGGAAAATTGCTGGCCTGCCATTTTGGCAACGTGCTCAACTTTTCTAAATGCAGCATTGGACTCCGAGTTCTATCACAGTCTAGTCCGGTCATTCCAAAAGTTTACACATGTTGCCGGCCTCCTGAGGCTTGACACACCTAGAGATACCTTCCTGACAACTCTAGGAAAGGCAGCTGTACCCTCTAATGTCTTGTCTGCCAACGTGGTTACTTCTCCGGGTACGCCAGCTGTGGAATCGCCGAGCATTTTCAAGGGTGCAAAGGGCCTTCTTAGTGCTGATACTTTCATCAGCCAGTCCCCAACGGCGACCGCTGAACGTGGGCAACAGATTGTGGCAGATGTGAATTCTACAACGCTTACTACACGGAATCTCCTGTGTTTGCGTGCTCTCCTAAACTTGGGAATAGCACTGGGCCCTACCCTAGGAATTGCGTGGTCTATCATCTTGGAGACCCTCCAACAGGCAGACTATGTAGTCTTTGCGTTATCTAGGAAGACTGGGCGGCAAAATTCTTTCCCACAGAAGGGAGAGGTTCAGGGTGCCAGTGATGCTACGTCCCTACAGGCTAACTTTGGTGCCGAGATAACGGCCGTGGAGACTGCAGCTTCCAGGATGCTCGAAAGTACAGTTGACTTTCCGAACGAGTCTTTCATCGATATCCTGGCAGCGCTATGCAAATTACTAGGGAATTTAAGACCTACTACTGGCGGGGAGGAACCTGGGAGCCCCGGTACACGTTCCGCATCTGCGACTCACCGTCGGTTCCCTAGCATCTCTGGCGTCTCCACGTCTACCTCGTCTCAAATGCAAGAGGACCAGTTTGCGCTGGCTAAACTCGGCGAACTTGCTAGTATTAATATGTCTCGATTGACATTTAATGAGCCTGACGCTAGCGGCTGGGATATACTGATACATGAACTTGTCTCCGTCGCATGCTCCGCGCATATAAATGCACTCATGCGCCTAAAGTCAGCAGAAGTCTTGACCGGCGTAGTTATGGAGGCCGCTATGACCGCGACACCTGAGTCTCATGAAATGCGTGCTGGCGTCCAGCAGCGGGTATTGTTAGCAATACGTGCGGAAATTTGTGGCCTCAACGAAGGAAACCGTGAGGCAAGCGTTGCTGGCCACGGGGTAGATATCGAGGTTCAGAGAATCGCCCTTGATGCACTAAAGTCTGTGCTGGAACAATCCGGGGAAGCGTTAGTTTCTGGATGGGGCATTGTCTTTGACATTATGGCAAGCGTATTTAGGGACGAAACTTTGATTTCACCGGCCACTAGCCCTAGGGAGAGCGTATCGTCTTCTCTTTCGAGACGCGCTTCTAGAGGGAGGTCACCGAAACTCATCAGATCGTCTTTCGGCTCTCTCCAGCTTATATGTTCCGACTTCCTTTCTTCCCTTCCGACTTCTTGTATCTTGGTCTTGGTGGACACCCTGTTTGCATTTTGCTCACAAGGCGATGACCTCAATATCTCACTCACGGTAAGTATCACCTCCCTTGTTTTAAAAGAAAATATGAACTGAGGCCCGACTTCTCCGAAGACAATCACATTCTTTTGGAATGTCTCTGATTACCTTCGAGGGAGGAATGATTCCTTTTCTCTCGAACAAAAGGTGTCAGAAGCAGAGGATGAGAGAGATTTACTAGCACTTGCGGCTGGCGATGACGAACGCGATTCGAATGCGGCAATGTGGATGCTTCTCCTCTTGCGCTTAGCCGCTGTAACTACGGATCTTAGAGCAGAGGTTCGCAACGGTAGGGCCTCTGTCATTTCGTCGGCCATGGACAATTTTTTTTGACATGCAATAGGTGCCATTCAGACACTTCTTAGGATCTTTGACGCTTACGGTGACCTGCTGAGTCCGCAAGCTTGGAGCTTATGTCTCAAGACTGTTGTCTTTAAAATGATCAATGCCAATAATATCCAGCGAAGGACACTCGAAACTACTCCTGGCGGTATTGAGCAGGAGATCAGGAGCTGGAACGAGACGACCATTATCATTCTAAACGGGGTAGCCGGACTTTACGCAAATTACCTTGATGCATTTACACGGCAGGCGGACTTCGCTAATTCCTGGAAGGCATTGATTCATCATCTTGCAGCGCTGCTCGACCAACAGTCCCTGGACGTGAACGACGCTATTTTTAGAGTCCTTGGGATGATACTGGCGAAAGTTGAACATACGGAGAAACTGGGAAAGCCTTCAATCGAATTGGCATGGGATTTGTGGTCAAGGCGAGGAATTCCAGTCACCCTAAGCGCACCAGCTAGTCACAAGTCCAGCGTTCAAGATACGCTTCAATCGTACGTTCAGTCGTTTAGGGAGATCTACCGCCTCATCGAGCAAGATATCGATGTTGCGCATGTAGAACGTATCCTCGGTCTGTTGCGTGACTGTGTACTCTTCCCAGATGGTTCGACGTATTCAACGGATGTTGAATTTCTCACTCCGCTCCAGAAGCAAGTCATTGATGTAGTGAAGCTTATCCGAACAGATATCGAGGGTGTACCGTCAGCGGTCATAAGGACTGTGGCGGACTTTGCTACCTTTGCATTCAAACAAGGCTCCTCCTCGCCTTCTACTTCTGAAGCCGTACCGGTGCAGGGGAAACGGCCGACATACGTCGCACTTTCGATAGCCTCAATTGACCTATTACGGTCCCTGATTCTCCTCCATATTGACAATAGAGACGTCTATTCTAGTGGAGCATTTCGGCTATCGTTAGATGCTTTAATTGTGCCAATTGCGTTAAAATACAGCTTCTCCAGAGAAGTCAGGGGGTCTCCGCCATGGATGGTAGCAACATCTACATCTCTAGATATCCTGAAGCCGGCTATGAAATCGATTCGGCGGCTTTCAATCGATGACAAAGAGCTCCGGCGGACCTGGAAGCGTATTGTGAAGATCGCAGGTGCAATTGCTGCAGCAGATTGCTCTCGGGCAACTGTAAACGCCAGTGTTACATCTGACGAGGAATCAGATATCGACTCATTTCAACAAATTCGCGACCTCATTACCCCAGCACTAGGTTCTACCGTTGTCGCTGACAAGACGCGCCGCGCCTATACAGAAAGTATCTTCGTCAATTCGTTCATCCACCAACCGGAGTCGGATCAACTACTGGCATCCGGAGAAGAGATCTTGAAGGAGTTGTATCAACCTCGGCTTGGGCGGACATTCGACCCGCAACCACAGCGTCGATCGAGAATGAGTTATATCTGCCTTGACGAGCTCTTTCGACTTGTTGCAAAACATGACGGTGCGTCAGCTTCATGACATTTTTACTCTCAAAACTGACTCCCATATTTAGGATCAGCAGAGCGCGTGAAGCTGGCACAAGCTGCCTCGCCTTTTCTTATCCTCCGAACGGGCCTGACCCTTCGCACATATATCGCTGTGAGGCTTTTGCCCCTCGCCCCTAAGCCCGATACCAACTAACCATAGCTACAGGATCAACCTTTACGGGGCCGAATGCCCCAACCCCTCTCACAGCGCAAGGAACTCCTCTACGTAATGCGAAAGCTTGTATCTCTGGATTCAGAGGAGCGTTCGATACCGGAAGCCCCGGGTGTGATTTCCGAGCACAAGAAACACTTGCATCGGCTTTTCCCATTGATATCTCGCGCTATTGCTGTGACCAGAAGCGACCAAGAACTTCTGAATTGCCTTGCGACGGCGCTGGATGCTGTTGGGGGTGAGTTTGGCATTTTCGACGCGGAGTGAGTGCGACTGTAGTTTAGTTGCGGAACATGAATATGGAGTGCTCTGTTAGTGTAGCAGACCACACTGCGTAGAACAAACTCAATCGAATTTTCTCTCGGCTTACTACTCCGTAGTACTGCACACACTTGACATAATTGGCCAAACAGCGCACAAGCGAGAATTCACTTCCAGCTCCGCCGAAACTTCCACCTTTCACCTTGTCTCTCACCTACAGCCAGTCGCCACTTCCTAATTCCTTAACACTAGGCTATATACCTTCACACGACCACCGCTGATTAGATACAAACCCAATACCCCGCTCACAACCGCCCTCAAAGCAATCATGAGTGCTCCTGCCCAAAGTACGAATCCAATATACTTCGAGTGTTGACGTAGGGGTCTTTCTGACGGTTTCATAGAGTCCAAGGTAGCTGATATTAGCCTGGCTGCTTTCGGGCGCCGCGAGATTGATCTGGCTGAGAATGTGGGTGCTGCCTGTGATCTACTGGATTGATGTGAGCTGGGTTGCTAACTAGTTACTAGGAGATGCCAGTACGTCCCTTTGCTCCTCTTTTAGGGCTATGACGGCATTTTAACAGCCGCAGGGTTTGATGGCCACGAGAGCCAAGTATGCTAAAGAACAGCCGTTGAAAGGTGCCCGTATTGCTGGGTGCCTGCACATGACAATCCAGACTGCCGTACTCATTGAGACACTCACCGCTCTTGGTGCTGAGGTTACCTGGTCCAGCTGTAATATCTTCTCTACTCAAGACCATGCTGCTGCGGCTATTGCTGCCTCTGGCACTCCGGTGTAAGCTAGTCCACAGACCCCTGCTAGGTTTACATTGGCTTACTCAAATAGTTTCGCTTGGAAGGGCGAAACCGAAGAGGAGTACCAATGGTGTCTCGAGCAGCAATTGGTTGCGTTCAAGGATGGAAAGAGCTTGAACCTCATCCTTGATGACGGTGGCGATCTTACTGCTCTGGTACACAAAAAATATCCCGAAATGCTAAACGGATGCTACGGTGTTTCTGAAGAGACCACGACCGGCGTTCACCACCTATATCGGATGCTCAAGGCTGGGAAACTGCTTGTACCAGCCATCAACGTTAACGACTCTGTGACAAAGTCCAAGTTCGACAACCTCTACGGGTGCCGCGAGTCTCTTGTTGACGGCATCAAGCGGGCTACCGATGTTATGATTGCCGGAAAAGTTGCTGTTGTGGCTGGATTTGGTGACGTAGGAAAAGGCTGCGCTATGGCTCTACATGGCATGGGAGCTAGAGTTATTGTCACCGAAATTGATCCTATCAATGCTCTACAGGCGGCTGTCTCTGGATACCAAGTCACCACCATGGAGGAAGCTGCACCAGAAGGACAAATTTTTGTTACGACAACAGGATGCAGAGATATCTTGAGGGGCGAGCACTTTGAGGTGATGAAGAATGATGCTATTGTGTGCAGTAAGTAGCTATCGGCGATATGAACTGGGTGGTACTTACATATATCCAGATATCGGTCACTTCGATATTGAGATTGATGTTGCTTGGCTGAAGAAGAATGCCAAGAGTGTGCAGAACATCAAGCCCCAAGTCGATCGCTACCTTATGCCAAATGGTCGCCACATACTCCTCCTTGCCGAAGGCCGCCTAGTCAATCTGGGTTGTGCTACAGGTCACTCCTCGTTTGTCATGTCTTGCTCTTTCACGAACCAAGTTCTTGCACAAATCATGCTATACAAGGCACAGGATGCTGAGTTTGGGAAGAAGTACATCGAATTCGGCAAAACTGGCAAGCTCGAGGTTGGCGTTTACGTGCTCCCCAAGATTCTTGACGAGCAGGTCGCGATGCTACACCTGGATCATGTGAACGTGAAATTGTCAAAATTGACACCAGTGCAGGCTGAGTATTTGGGACTTGAAGTCGAAGGACCCTTCAAGGCAGATATGTACGTGCCACTCCTTATGGCCCCCGAGCTCAACAGCATACACTAGTTACTAACACATCTCGCGCAGCTACCGATACTAAATCTTCTACCTTGGTTAAGGGGGTGTGGGTGTGGTAGGTGTCGCAAGCAATGCGAGTTGCGTATCAACTTGTTAACGACGGAAGCTTATATTCAACACGACTCATGCATGATTGGATGAATGAATAGAGTTTGTCCTTCAACGGCATTTTTCTCATTTTTGCACAAAAGGGTTTTCAACATATAGTTGTGGGTGCATGTTCTGCAGCGAATGGCGTTTGCTTGGCACTTCAACCACGGTCAAGTAGATATCTTGCATTTTGCAAGGCCTTCCGGCTTTGTTTTGTATCAAAGCAAGCAAAGGCCTTCCAGGTCTGATGCATTGGTGGAATTTGTCTGATATGATTGTGATGTTGTTTTAAGACCTTGCTACGCTGCTCTGTAGTCGTGCACTCCCGATCGTAGGCCCTTATCTCCACCAATCAACCCGCTCGATTCCCATTTACCTGCTTTCCTCCCACCGTCTCATTACCCGGAATACAATATACATGAAGCGTGGTACAACTTCATTAGGTGAGATAGAGAGCTGCGCTTTTGGCCCTACTCGGTCCCTCTAACCGCAGTCGAACAAAGCCCGAGATCCTTTTTTCGGCATTTGCGGAGTTTAGGATTCCCTAAACATTAATGCACACATGTATATATCCGCACCCTCTGCGGATCGATCCGGAGAAGAAGGGGAAAAAAAGAAAAAAAATAAATGTAATGGCCGTAATGTCCGAATCTCTCTCTCTTTTGGTATTTAAGTAAGAGGGAGGGGGGCGCGGGTTTTTTTGATGGTAAGGTCTTGTAAGCTCGAGAAAGAAACGACACACACACACACCCTCTCGCTCAATATTGGAGTATTGGAATATGGCAATCATCACGGGTAAGCCGGTTGGTAGGGTGGGGTTTGGGCTCATGAGTAAGGAGAAAATCTATCCATCTGTTTTTTTTTTTCCTTTGGAAAAAGAAGTTCGATGGCTGACTTGGGAAATACTAAGGCTTCACGTGGCGACCTATCATAACTCCTGAAGGGCAGGCCTTTAAAGTCATGAAGACTGCGCTTGCAAATGGGGCCAATTTTTGGAATGGAGGTGAATTCTATGGTACTCCGCAACTCAACTCTCTGCATTACCTACGAGACTATTTTACCGCCTACCCCGAAGACAAAGACAGGGTCGTCGTCAGTATCAAGGGTGGTTTGAACGCTATTGGCCGGGTTGACGGTACTGAGAAGAACGTTCGCAGGAGCGTTGACGAGTGTCTGCGTGTTCTAGATGGCAAGAAGTTTCTCGACATCTTTCAGTGCGCAAGAGTCGATCCGCTGACACCGATCGAGACGACGATTGCTGTGTTGGCGAAGTACGTGAAGGAAGGGAGAATTGGAGGCATTGGGCTGTCGGAAGTTAAGGCCGAGACAATCAGGAGGGCGCACAAAGTCCACCCGATCGCGGCAGTGGAAGTTGAATTCTCGCTATGGGCGACAGACATCCTCACCAACGGCATCGCCGATACTTGTGCGGAATTGGGCATTCCGATCATAGCGTACTCGCCTTTGGGGCATGGTTTCCTAACAGGTCAGATCAAATCGCTGGACGACCTCCACAAGAATGATTTCCGTCGCCGTCTCCCACGATTTTCGCCAGAGAATTTCCCTAAAAATTTCGAACTTGTGAACGATATCGAGAAACTGGCGGAGGAAAGGAGCTTGTCTCCCGCCCAGATCGCAGTGGCGTGGGTCAAGGCCAAGAGCGAAAATAATGGCTTACCAACCATCATTCCAATCCCAGGGGCAACCACAGAGGAGAAAGTTGCGGAGAATACGAAGGACGTGACCATAACTGGCGAGGATCTTGTAGAGCTTGATGGCATCCTGAGTAAGGCTGTGGTTATTGGAGAGAGGTATGGCGGTCCACAGGCCTCACTTATGAACGGTTAGGTGTGTTACCTAGGTAGTTTCTTCCAAATGTATTAGCGCGCCACTTCTATCTTATCGCCCAGGGGAAACCACAGAAAAAGACTTAGTGATAGGGAATATCAGATCAAGTGTAATGTATGATAGTCGGCATATGGCTTCACAGCACAGCGGAAACCATTCGTACCGCAGAACTGCGGTTTGTTCATCATTGGCAGAGGGTTAAATAATAAAAGCTGCCTAATTTAGGTGCACTCACCATCAAGGGGAGGACAGAGTCAAGGAAAAGGATACATCGATCCATCAGTGCTGCTGCAACTTGCCGTCTTGGGTTTTGCCGAGAGGAGACACCATGGTGATGAAAGACTACGCTTACTAAGATTTGTGGAACCAATCACCGTGCGAATTTGGCACCTGAATTGCTCGAGCCCTTTCTGACATACGCCTCAGCAAACCCCGACTGCACAAACACGTTGTGCAAACGGACACCACAGTTTAGGAAACGGATTATATTCACTATCCCCGCCAAAATGGCAGAATCTCCGGGCTCTCCGCTCTCCTCACTCTCTTCTGACGACTTTACTCCAGAACCCCATAATGATGAGCACGATCATCTTGACACGCCAACAATCGCCATGCCCCCATATAAACGATTGAAGACTGGCCCGGCTTTCGACCACCATCCCTTGTCTCCTCCCGCTATCGATGATGATGACATATCATCTGACACTTCGGACGATATACCCCTCGAAGCTCAGTCTACATCGCAAGCCCAAGACGAGGAGAGTCATCCCCAAATCACAATATGTCGTTGGGAAGGCTGCTCAGTTGGTGATCTTGGGAATATGGATACTCTAGTCCAACATATCCACGATGACCACATTGGCAGTAGGCAGAAGAAGTATGCCTGCGAATGGGACCCATGCACTCGTAAAGGCATGCCTCATGCTAGTGGGTACGCGCTCAGGGCGCATATGAGAAGCCATACGAGAGAGAAACCTTTCTATTGCGCATTGCCAGGTATGCTTGCAAAAGGGCATCCATTGGTGATCACGAAGCTTACTTTTGGCCTACAGAATGCGATCGCTCATTCACCCGCTCTGATGCCCTTGCCAAACATATGCGTACTGTGCATGAGACAGAGGCATTGCGCCCTTCTGACCCAGTACCCAAGCACCACCTAAATCCTCCTAAGATTCAACGCCTCAAGCTCATTCTCTCCTCTAAACCTCCTGATAGTCATAATGGCGAGGAAATTGACGCGGAGTTTGATGACAATGCCACTATTATCACGTCCACAGACGTTGATGGTGCTGCCAGTACTACTCACACAAGCAATGGCTGTGATCCTTATCCAACTGACCTCCAGTTCACGGAGGAGGAGAACGCCATGTCGCCAAAAGAGCTTTTCCGATTACTGCGACGACAGGTGCATTGGGCGGAGGAGGAGCACCGCGAGTTGGAAGCAGAGGTTGCTGTGTTGGCGGATAAGAGGAAGAAGGAGTGGCTACAGAAGGAGCTTTTACTAATAAACACGCTTGAGTCAGAGATCGAATGGCACACCCGCCGGAAGGCTGCGAAGACTGGGACAGCCCCTTTACCAGCGGCGGAACACGATAAGCTCCAGCTCCTTCCCAAATCCCGACTACCATATACGGGCGAACCGTGGTTTAGGCTTGGAGAGGATGAACCGGTGAATCAAATCCACTGAAACTGCTCAATTGTTTGGCGGGGCCCGGTTTTCGTTCATAGCACGAGTATCAAGCTGTGGCAGCGATGAGGTTAGAGTCCGTGAAGGCTTGTAAGGGGCATTTTGGGACCTAGGATGGCTATAATGGAGGCGTTATAATAGGTAGCTATGTGATTTATCCGGGAGTTTATTATCAAATCTATCTACAATATCATACAGTATGCAGGAATAAACCATCCTAGATAGGAAGTTTTAGAAATTAGGAACCACAAAGCTTCCAAGAGATTCAACTGCGAATGGGAGGCTGAAATTGAAAACCATGCCCATGAGGCTCAAAGGCTTGGTGCTCTTCACCGCCTTGGCAGGGCATCGTTTCTGCCGTATGCATCGACGACATTTATGTGTCATCCCTTTCCAACATGGGCTCCGTCTCGCCCCCGTCAGAGGAATACGTTCAAACAATCCTGAAATTTGACCATTCTTCGCTCTCCTACTTCGTGCCACCCAAGAGCAAGAGCGAAAGCGACCCGAAACATAGCGATATTCTCGCAAAGATCGCTCAAGAAACCAAAGCAGTTCTCCCAGACATCCTCAAACAGCTATCTCCAGATGTCACTGCAGATGGCATACTATACACCCGCGGGGACATGGACTTTCTCAATCACAAATACTGCCCCAAATATACCCTCCCGGCAACCGACGCCGAATGTGGCCGCGCTGGCACGCGCATAAGGGTCGTCGATGGAGACAGCTTCGATGTCGCACTCGACCTGCAATCCCGATCTAACGGCACGGATAAGAAGCCCGTAGCCCTCCTCAATATGGCCAACGCACGCGTCGGAGGTGGTGGCTGGATGGGAGGCGCTCTCGCACAGGAAGAGGCGCTATGTTACCGGTCCTCTCTCTCCTTTACGCTAAAGCGCCGTTTTTACCCCTTACCAGATATCAGCGGAATCTACTCCCCCACAGTTGTAGTTATCCGTGGCTCGCTCGCCACGGGCCACGCCCTACTGTTCCCCGGCATTCCGCTACAGCATTTACCTGTCGTGTCAGTAATCTCTGTAGCCGCCGTGCGTGAACCGGCCACTACGGATGCTACGCCACCCGGGTATCGGAATAGCGCGGATAGAGAGTTAATGAAGAGCAAGATCCGTATGATACTGAGAGTTGCGGTAGTCAATGGCCATAGACGGCTGGTATTAGGGGCTCTGGGCTGTGGCGCTTTTAGGAACCCGTCAAATGAAGTCGTGGAGTGCTTTAGGGAGGTCTTTGGGGAGCATGAGTTCCGAGGGGGCTGGTGGAAGGACATCGCTTTCGCAGTATTAGATGATGGAGGTGGAAAGCAGGGAGATGGGAATTACGGTGTATTTTGGAGGGGGCTAGATGGGGTTGTTGTTTGATTGGACCTGCGGCTCATCGGTCTCGTACTATGAGCTCCACTAGTGTCAATGATCTCTACAGCGCGATGGGGCAACGCCAGCGGGCGCACTCCCCACCTCTATCATAACGTTTCCTAAAATCCCTTGTCATGCTTCAGATCGGGCTTGGCTGCTCCTTCCCGATACCGCTTTCTTCTCATGTCACCGGAAACTTACATAAAAGCTTCCTCGTGGGGCATCGCCCACCTCACCTTGTCATCAGCAGCATCTCTCAATTACGTGCACACTGCCGACGACGGCTATATCTTAGGGAGCTTAAGAGTCGGTTGTGCAAAGGCTCGTACCGTGCCTCGATGCACACGCTCTACTATTTATTTTTTACCCCCCTTACAAGCTACCAACTAACGGGAGTGCAGGTACTATGGATTCTACATGTGAGTCCAGGCCTCCATAATTCAAGTTTCCCCCTTTGCTTTCTCGCCACTGTGCCATATTACTGACCGACACCCCAGATCACATAAAGGAAGAATTAGAGCCCCAAGTCGACCAGAGTTCCGTGGCTGTGAATCCACATAAGCCCACTTGGCTATCAACTACTCCCCACCCAGAACGCAAGAGCTTGAAAGCACACGGTTTAAGCACAACGCCAAAGCAACGAAAGTCTCCATACTCACCCTCGTATATGGGACGAGGTGAGAGACATAAAATTAGCGCATCTAAAACCACATACCCGGTGGAACCAAAAAGAGGTACATCAGCGCCTCTGAGAGCGACGCCAATAGATACCAGGCCTTTTGCAAAGACGCACTATATACGTGGGCAACGCCGCAAGAGTTACGAGTTGAGCTCGCATTCTCCAGTGACCTCGAAGGCCCTGATTGGTCCCGAAACTCAGCTTACTAGCCCTGCGAAACGCCCACGGACTCCGCTCGGTGTTGGGCAAATACCGGTAAAGAAAAATGCCCTCGGTAAACCCCCTAGTGAAATCCTTCTCGAAAATGTACACACAAGGACCTTAAGTGGAACACAGAGTGAGAAACCTTCACCAAAGAAGAGGTGCACAGTCCCTCGCACAAACTCCCAGATTAAGGGAAGAAAGACTGTCTTCAAACCTATTCCGTCTCACAGAAGACGTGCGAGCATAAAACGCCGTGCAAAAGCAAGCGGACGAAAACCAGAGCCAGAGCATTTTGGAGCTAGCCGCCGTAGGGCTGCTCTTACAGAGGGTGTAGAGTCTGATAAGAGTGTAGGTAATCATGAATTTCGGGACTTTGAGTTCGAGCACTTAGGAGAGAAACTCGAAAGCTTCGCGGAGGCGACATCCAAGCTCGTTGGGAGGGTACCCCGGAGTGAGATTCTGCGGATATTAGGTGATATTGAGGAGATGGCTGAGAGATATACAGACCTGTTAAGGTTACCCTTGACTGAATTATCCGGTGAGAAAAGCAGAGAAGAGGCCATGTTGGAGATTGAAAGGTGTAGGGATGCTGCGTCCGGTCAGCTCCTTGGATTATGCAATGAGGACAGCAGAGCTGGGCAGCTTGCAGTACTCTTTGGGCGTCAAGGAACCATCCATGAAACAGCGGATTTGGATTGGAGGAATCGTATTGCTGAAGGCATTCGTAGATTAGAGGGCCTCAAGTCATTCCCAGGAGCACCAGACTTCTCCACCACAGGTACTCGGCAGCGCGGCAATAACGGTGGTGCTGAAGGTGGAAAGGCTATGGTAGATAAGCATAGTAGGCTGGATTCAGTGCCAGGTGCCGTTCCGGTCGATATAGCACACTGGAAGAAGGAAAATAGAAGGGACGGGTCCAGTTCTGGTTCTGATCGCGAACGGGGTGCGTTTGGGGATGTGCCGCGGTCGAAACACTACGTTGAAGACAGTGACGAAGACAAATCTGAAGAGACGGCTAAGCTGTCGTCTAGAAAAGGGAAAGGTAGGGCGACTGATGAGGATGGAGATACGCCTATACCCTTATTGGTGAATTCACCACGCTCTGTTGAGACCCAATTCCTGATCAACTATGACGAGGAGATTCAGGAAGATTCTCATGCTCATAAGAGCGGGCTTCCGCAGGGTAACGCTGAGGCGATGCCTAGACATGCTTCACCACCAAGAGAACCGCTAGACGCAGGGATGCCTTCGGCAGCGACCGGCGATAGGTCCCGCCCTCAGCATCGCCGTTCCTCGAGGCACTCAGCGAAGTGGAGGCGTGATAGTAGCCGTCACAGAAGCTTACCTTCCAGACCTGGAGGAATCCTAAAAAAGGGGCATTCAGGAGCCAGAGTGTCTCCCAAAAGAGTCAGGAATATGGGAAGACGCAACAGCCAGGCTGAAACAGAGGTTGCTACCGTTACGTACCTCCCAGAGAGCGCACCAGCCGCTAGCCGGGCCCTGGGGGTACCGATTGGGGAGGATTTACTCAGCGTAGTAATTGATGTTCCGCCGCCAAAACCGGGGTCGAAGACGCAACCATTGGGAAGTGGGCCCGATGAGCAGGTAGAAACCTTGAGCCATCTGACTGGGGACCCAGGCTCTGCCCAACCAGGGGCGCTCTATGATAAGAGCGATAGGCTCGCAGAGAGAAAGCTCATCAGAAAGGCGTTCCGTAGACGGCGCCAGAGCGATGGAAGCAGTGCAGGAACGTCTCGTTCTGTAGTGAGGGCACGTCTCAGGGGAGTCAGGAACGCCAAGCTCATTGGTCGCCCAGTCACCCCAGGCGAGGACGAGGACCCAGCAATATTCGACTCAGATTTGGACGAGCTAGGTAGCGACGTTGCCACGACCAAAATTCTTAAAGCAGGCTCGTATGACGACGCAGAATGGGATTCAGAATCAGAAGATGGCGATGACGATGACCCGGAGTACGATCATGGGTACAGAGTAAGGTCCCTCCTCATCCCGGTTGAAACAGGTGACAAGAAAAAGAAACAACCCCAGCGACGTAGCTCTTGGACATACCAGGCAGCTATCGGTACAAACGCACCTGAGTCAATGACAATCCAACCAGGCGGCTGCTCCCCGGGCGGGACTCCGTCAATTTGGACCGGCTACGGAGACTCTCGCCGATCGAAATCGACGTCCCCCATAGAGGCAGCAAAAAGGGGCTTTTCCGGAATGTTTGGCTCGGTGGCTCACTCGCCATCCAGTGTTAGTGAAGCTCCAAGCACGGGCAGCCTACGCGGGAAAATGAAGAGGCTTCTACTAAAGCCCCTGAAGGCTGGGACATCGGCCGAGTCGAAACTCCCGACCCGGACAAGCGGTACATCTCACGCATCTTCAAGTCGTACGTCCCCCATGGGATCCCCTCCCTCAAGCTCCGTCTATCCCTCCAGTCGGACTTCCGCAGAGTCTTCACAGGCCCCACAGTTCATACCGACCCCGAAACCTCTTTGGAACACAGATATATGGCCCTCTTCGTGCGCTCCTGATTGCAGGTGGACGCATCGGCATAAGCGTAGTACATCGCATGCATCGCCACCTACAGACGGTGAGCAGCGCGCGCGCTCAGGATAAGAGCCGATGGGAGTTGAATCCTTATTCTTAGCACACTGGATATATAAGCTAGTGAGCATTTTGGTTTGGGTTAGTCAAGTCGCAAGAGGAACGCAGCGGTCTATTCCTAATGCTTGAGTCGAGTATAGTTAGAGGCTCACGGCGGTAGTGATTTTAAAATAAAGCTAAAGGAAACCATCTGATGAATAGTTGGCTGTATGTGATGCAAACAGAAACCCGTCACCTCCAGAGCAGTACCACTCAAGCACGTGTGTGTGATGCTCATTGCCTGGAAGGGAAATGTTGCGGAGCGTATTGCGGTTGATCATGTACATGAGGAATCCTTATTAGAAGCGGGATTTACAAAATAAACCCATCCTTTTGGCATAGTTCCAGTTTAGGCCGAGTTTCTACAATTGAGGCGTAAAGTGTTTTGCATTCACTTATTCATTTGCAGCTTGTGACTGTCGTGCAAATCGCCGGCGGAAGCCCCATGTTGGTACAATATTCAATATTGTACCAGTACATATCTACTGTGGAGCCTGGGGCTGACTTAACCGCCAAGATTGATTAGTTATGACACATGCCGAAGTCGGTCGAAAAGTAGCAATCTGAAATCTTGAGACGGGCGGGCACCGTATGGATCAACATCACCTCACTCACCACTTCTAGGCCACAGGCACAGAATCTCTTGTACGCGTCTAGCCTGTTCAGCTAAACGTTGGGCGCATCTCCCCTCTACACATCGCAGCGCGGAGCTGCTCGCGACTGTGGGGGGTGCTTCCAGCCATGAGTGCCATTCTCTCCGCAGATGACCTAAACGACTTCATCTCACCCGGGATCGCCTGTATAAAGCCTGTGGAGACGCTGCCGAAAGGGAACCCCGGGGTTTCTGCTGTGGGTTTATGGAGCATTCACGTCCATTAGAGCCCGGAGAAAGGCTGACTGACCGTTCGTGTTGCCGTGTTAGAATCCGTACGAGGTCACGACTGAAGACAAGGTTGCGGCGGAAGACTCGCCGCCGGCACAGATATCTCTGACGGACTGCCTTGCTTGTTCAGGATGCGTCACGTCTGCTGAGGCCGTCCTCGTATCATTGCAGTCGCATGCCGAGGTTCTGAATGCGCTTGACTCTGCCCCCTCACTTGCTCCAGAGTGGCTGGTCCCTGGGCTCACTGGCAGTGACACGAATGGTGGAAGAGTATTTATAGCCAGTGTCAGTCCGCAAACACGCGCCAGCATTGCTGCAACTTATGCGGTCTCGGAGCGGGAGGCCGGGTATATGGTAGAGCAATTGTTATGCGGGCCACAAGGAGTAAAAAATGGAGGGAATCACGGTAGCAGATTTGCGTGGATCGTGGACACCAACGTAGCACGGGAAGTCTGTCTTGTCCTTGGGACAGAAGAAGTCATAGAGTCGTCGGGTACAGGAGGTGTGCTTGAAGGCGGCACGGGAGGGGCAGCGACTACCAAGCCCAAAAGACCAATATTGACGTCCTCATGTCCCGGCTGGATCTGCTATGCTGAGAAAACACACCCACACATCTTACCCCACCTATCGCGCTTAAAATCACCCCAAGCGCTCCTCGGTACCCTTCTCAAAACCTCGCTCTCTAGCAGCCTTCAAATACCGCCTGAAAGAATCTGGCATGTGGCGGTCATGCCGTGTTTTGACAAGAAGCTTGAGGCCAGCCGCGAGGAACTAACAGACGAGTACTGGAATGATAAGGGGCAAGAAGGAAAGAAGATTAGGGATGTTGATTGTGTGATCACCACGAAAGAGCTCCTAATGTTGGCAGATTCAAGAGGGATCCAGTTTTCCAACCTACCGCGCACGCCTCTAAGTCCCGCAGATCGAATAGCATTCCCTGATATCACTCTCCACAAATTCCTCTTTCCCAAATTAAGGCCCCGAAACAACTCCAAAGGTGGAACATCCGGAGGCTACCTCCACCACATCCTCCAAACCTTCCAAGCTAGACACCCCGGCAGCTCCATTCGCATGGAACGTGGCCGCAATGCCGACGTCGCAGAGTTTACCGTTGTCCGTGGCAACGACGTTCTCCTTAAGACGGCTCGTTATTACGGATTCCGTAATATCCAGAACTTGGTGCGGAAACTAAAACCCCCCAAGAAATCAAGACTCCCCGGAGGACGCCTAGGGGGCGCGAGTCGCAAACCAGGCGCCGCTACTACTCAAGCCACGGCCGCCGGATTATCCCCTGATCACGCTTATATAGAGGTCATGGCCTGTCCTGGCGGCTGCACCAACGGTGGCGGTCAAATCAAACTCGCCGACGTGCTCGAACTCAACCCCGAGAACTCACTACCCACCGAGGCCGCGCCCACCGGCCCATCTGCACAAAAGCAATGGCTCTCCCAAGTCGACGAAGCCTATTTCTCTAGCGACTCAAACGGAGACGAGCAAGAACCACCAATCCTAGACCCCGCCCGCATCCGGAACCTTCTCACCTACTGGTCTACATCTACAAATATCCCCATTGAGAAACTTGTATATACCACCTACCGTCGAGTCGAGAGCGACGTCGGGAAGGATAGAGCGGGGGATACAGAGAGAGTTGTTGAGTTGGCCGGGAAGATCGGCGGGGGGTGGTGATCCCCCCCCCCCGCCCTTTCCCCAACCCATAAGGCCTATCACTATTATTACTATTACTAGGAACAAAAGGCCCCATTGTATCTTATTTTGCATACTTTTCCCGCGCTGGGGGTTGGCGGAAATCTTAAAAACCTTTTTGGTTTACACAGCAGAGCCCGAATCCGTCCTTTCTTCCAGAGCAAAGCTAAGAATGATCCCCCTCACCAGATTAAAATCTATCCCCATCCCCACCACCTCTACACCACTAACTAGAAGTTAAATACATCACTATCCTACTATATACATTTCCTTTTATAGGCCACCCGCAACCTTGCCCACCGCGCTTCAACCCTCGAGGAGCAACCCCCAGAAGTAGCTTCCTCCCAAAACAACCCCTTTCTGGTGGAGGCGGGAGCTGTTGTTTAAACTCAAAAATCGAAACTGTAGTATAAGTGTTGGGGCTAGTTGCACGATTTTGGGCCCGGTGTTGAAACTTGGCGACTCTATCTGTAACGTGTACAATGATCGCCTGGAAAATTCTGTGCTATGCAGAACCCCTTCACAGGAGTAGAGGGATTGGCTAGAGTAGATACTCGAATTGTACATTGATGCTTAGATGTTCTATCGGCTCTGAATTACCGCCCCTTGATCTTATAGTACACTGGCTAGATTGCCTCTTACTGATGAGTTTTGGTCACTTTCTTCCCTCCCGCCCCTGCCGCCACCGATCTAGAGCATCTTCCCACCGTTCCTCAGATCCTCCACAGCGTTCACCCACTATGCTCCATGTGCGGGCCCTCACAATATTTTCTACACTTCTCTCATTCCGCACGAGACCGGCTAGCATCTCTGTCCTTGCCTCTCGCGGGAAAAACCTTGCGGAATATGGGTCTAGCCTCTCGTCTACAACCCTCTCTCGATCCCGCTCTGACTCTATCTGCCGTATCAAGATGTCGGGATCATCAGGATCTTCCGATGTTGCAACACCAGCGCAGTAGGTGAGCACATCTGACCTTGCCTGCCAGGATTCGAATAGCATTTTCTCCTTGAATGATGTGCACGATTCCGGGTCTATTTGCCGCCGGCCTGGGAGCCGGCTTTGACGTGAAGAAGTGGAAGAAGGATCAAAGCCTGAGCGAGAGGGCGTTAGGAGGGCGTTGAGGTTTTGGGTTATCGAGTCATCAATTGTAGACCGCGAGACGCGAAGAAAATCTGTCCAGAATTCGAACCACCAGTTAGAAAGAAGCCAATGTAGCGGTGTGTTTCCAAGTACCCTGAAGTGCGGTCGTAGAGAAACAGAATTGGGGCGTAAGTGGCGGCTGCGATGACGCATGCGACATCTCCGGCGGAGGTGGAGTCGGAGGCCGCTGCCAGAAATACCCCGCCAGCTTGTGCCTCGGGCAGATTATGAGGGCAGATTGCCCGGCGGTACCGGAGGAATACGAAGGGACTCGTTGTTGTCTACGCTAGTATTGTACGGAGTAACACGATATGTCGGTGATATGGCGGCTGAAAATACTGAGGGCTGTGACGCCGTTTTTTGATGCCTTTCCGCCGTGGGCATTGCCGCTTCCCACCTTATTAGCGATGGCTGCTGATTTATATCGAAGCCCGCAGAAAAGCGGCGAGAAGACCAAGCGAGACGCCTACCGGAAGAGGATCTGGACATAATGACTAATCAACAGCCCACACGGGACCACGCGCACCAACGCCGACGCGTCAACTCTTTCTGTCCACCACCGCCCCCTACAGCATCTCAATCCCACATTCACAATGCCTGAAATCGGAGAAGTCGCAAAGCTCGTTCACCAACTCCATAAGCACTTGGTAGGGAAAACACTATCCTCTATCCAAGTAGTTGAAGATACGATTGTATTCAAAGACACAACCCCGGAGCTCTTCAAAAATGCCATTGATGGAAAGAAGGTGGTTGGTGCTGGGCAGCAGGGCAAGTATTTCTGGTGCGCGACTGCCCGTTGAAGACAATTAAAGACATAAGCTAATTCTATTGGGGCAGGATCACGATGAGCTCCCCTCCACATATTGTCGCCCATTTAGGAATGACGGTTGGAGCCTCCAATCTACTCGTGAGATTCCGTCTAACGATCTTGTAGGGCTGGATGTCATTTACCAACGAAACCTTGGGATTTTACAAAGCAAAAAAAGAGGACGATGGGTGGCCACCAAAACACTGGAAATTCCTACTTTCCATCGCTGATGACCCGAAATGCAAAATCGCCTTTACTGATCCGCGGCGGTTAGGGAGGATACGTTTGGTCGACTGCGACGCGAGCCAGATAAGGAATCACTCGCCGTTGAAGGAAAACGGACCGGATCCTGTTATTGACAGGGAGAAGCTAAGCAAGGATTGGTTTACCGAAAGAATTAAAAAGAAGAAGGTACCTGTAAAGGCTTGGTTATTGGACCAGGCAAATGTCAGTGGAGTTGGAAACTGGGTTGGGTAAGCATCGAAGTATTTATCAGAGGATGTTTCGTGTCTAATCCGCATGGGCAGAGACGAGATCTTATATAATGCCAAAATTCATCCTGAACAATACACCAACTCTCTCACTGATATCCAACTAAGCCGGCTCCACGAGTCTATTTTGAGTGTATGCTCTATTGCCGTCGAGACGCTGGCGGACCAGGAGAGATTTCCCGAAGAGTGGCTAATGAAACATCGGTGGAGCAAGGGCAAAAAGGACAAGAAGCTTCCTAACGGACAAAAGATCGAGTTTGTCAAGGTCGGAGGAAGGACAAGTGCATTCATTCCAACTGTGCAGAGAAAGACTGGTCTAGCTGGTAGCGAAACCGCCGGTATGGACGATGACGGAAGCCAAAGAGGGGATTTGAAGCCGGTCGAGAAAGGCGCTACAGCTCCGAAGACGAAAAAATCTACGCCAAAGAAAATGGGAAGTAGAAAAAGAAAGACCAAGGGTGAGGACGAGGACGAGGACGAGGATGACGTGAATGGTGTCGAGGACGAAGATGAGGAGGAAAGCGCGGAGGATGAAGAGCTAGAACCCACCCCGAAAAAGCGCAAACAATCCGACAACACCCTGGAAAAAAAACGACCGGCGTCAAAACCAGTAGTAAAATCAAGGCATACTACGGGCCAAGAAGGCGGAAATAAGCGGAGACAATCAGCAAGGAAGGGGGCAAAGTGATGAATGATAGCGGTACAGAAGAGTCACGCTACAAGAAATCTGGCATTATAAGATTTATCTCTTACTATAAGGATATAGTCGAGTCGCACTATAAGAATATGGTCGGGGCAATGGACTCCATTCTTATAGCGCGATTATTCTTATATATTCCCATAGTAGGAGCCCAGGATCGGGATGGAGCGGCGTATTCATATTCTTATAACGCAAGATTCTTGTAACGCGACTCGATTGTAATTGTGCCGTGAGAATAGAGTCTATTGGTCCGACCATATTCTTGCAGCGCGACTCGACTGTATTTAATTTTCTGAATGGGCGGGCCTTTTTGAGCTAGGATAGGTTGGATTAGTCGGGCGATTCACCTTGATAGTGTACCTGGAAGGGCAAGTACCATCCTTATACCTGTACCTGGTGGGATTAAGTCTCGGCACATAGTAATTTACTGCCCCCCTCTGCGAGGACATCAGGTCACACCTCCTAAACCCATACCTGGGATATAATTGCTTCAATTCGACCCCTACAACCACGAATTCTGGTTGGAACCCCGGAAGGTTCAGTGGCGTCCAGGACAAGCAAATACTTTCCACTGGCTCCCGAGTATAGTATTGTACCTACGTACAGAGCAGACAGTACTCACGTGTGGGGTGCGGTAAATTCCGAACAGCGCTGGGAAAAACTCCTGAGCCTCAATCCTCCTCCACCCAAACTGCTTGTGGCCGAAATCCACATTCAGGACGACAGCTCCGGGAGCTCCAAGCAGCGCGGGTAGCAAATGCCAGTGAGATCACTTCTCTAGAACGCGTCCCTCCCTCTCCCTTCCTCATTCCGACATCTGGTGCGGACACTCCTTCACCGGAGCCGCGGCCGCTCATTGCGAGCTGAATACCTGGACCAAAGTCCGTTCTAATCTCGACTGCTTCGTGCTCGCCCAACTGCCCCGTGTGCACCACACGTCAGGATGCCTCAGCCCTTGAGTTCGAAGGAGTCTTCTCTATTTCGCCAGGTCATCCGAAACTACGAGGGCAAGCAGTATAAAAAAGGTAGTCTGACCCTTTTCGCGTGGGTTCAAGCAGGTGCTCACCAGACTTGTAGGCATCAAAGTCGCAGATCAGATACTGCGAAAGAACCCGAATCATGGCGATACATTGGCCATGAAGGCCTTGATCATCAATTCTCAAGGACGACCTGAGGAGGCTTTTGCGCTCGCCAAAGTCGCCCTGCGGAATGATATGAAGTCGCACGTCTGTTGGCATGTATACGGGTTGCTGTACCGTGCCGAGAAAAACTTTGAGGAAGCTATCAAGGCCTACAAGTTCGCACTGAAGCTGGAACCCGACTCTCAGCAGATACAGCGCGATTTGGCACTGCTCCAAGTGCAGATGAGAGACTACCCGGGCTATATTGAGAGCCGGCGGACGATGCTTCAGGCGAGACCGCAAATTCGACAGAACTGGACTGCATTGGCAATAGCTCACCATCTAGCGGGAAATTTGGCCAGCGCCGAGGACGTTTTAACAAAGTACGAGGAGACACTGAAGAATGTCCCCCAGAAGCCCGACATTGAACACTCTGAAGCATTGCTCTACAAGAACACAATAATAGCGGAAGCCGGGGAAACTGAGCGGGCACTAGAGCACCTACAGGCAACATGTCAGGGCTGTCTGGACAGATTGGCTGTCTTGGAGATGAGAGCAAATTACTTGCTCAAACTAGGTCGGAGCCAAGAAGCGGAAAAGGCATACAGGGCTCTGATTGACCGGAATCCTGAGTATAGAGCATACTACGACGGCCTGGAGAAGTCATTGGGCGTCGGGGACGACCGGGCCTTAGTAAAAAAAGTGTATGACGAAATTGCCGCAAAGAATCCGAGGGGCGACGCTGCGAGGCGGATACCATTAGAATTCCTCCAGGGTAATTTGGCCTCATTCCTCCAAACTAGCCTCCCGCTAATGAGCTTCTGTAGGTGACGATTTCCGGGAAGCAGCTGACAAATACCTCCGGCGCATGCTTTCTAAAGGGGTCCCATCGACTTTCGCTAATGTGAAATCGCTCTATAGAGACAGCTTTAAAAAAGATACCATTCGGGACCTTGTGGAAGCCTACCTCTCAACGGAGTGGCACGAGGAAGCGCCACAGATCAATGGCTCCGATGATACATCAACCAACGGTGATATGCCCAAATTTAAATCGGCAGCCTTCTACTTCCTCGCTCAACATTACAACTATCATCTCAGCCGCTGCTTAGAGAAGGCTCTCTCGCACATTGACAAGGCCATCGAAATCTTTCCGACCTCCGTGGATTTTCATATGACCAAAGCTCGGATATGGAAGCACTACGGCAACCTGCAAAAAGCATCAGAGGTTATGAGCTACGCCCGTACGTTGGATGACAAGGATCGCTATATCAACTCTAAGGCGGCAAAATACCAACTACGAAACGATGAAAACGATACTGCTCTCGAAACCATGAGTAAATTTACTAGGAATGAGACTGAGGGTGGTCCGTTGGGTGACCTTCATGAGATGCAGTGTATATGGTATATCACTGAAGATGGCGAGTCATATTTACGGCAACTCAAGCTCGGGTTGGCGCTGAAGCGGTTTACGTCCATCTATGACATTTTTGATGTCTGGCAGGAGGACCAATTCGATTTTCATAGCTTTTCACTCAGAAAGGGTCAGATTAGAGCGTACATCGACATGGTTAGATGGGAAGACCAGCTGCGCAGGCATCCATTCTATTCTCGGGCTGCCATATCCGCGGTCAGGGCTTACATTATGTTACATGACAAACCACATCTTGCTCACGACTCCCTTACCAACGGAGCGAATGGAAACGACAAGGACTTTGAGAAGATGGACTCTAGTGAGCGGAAGAAAGCTCTAAAAAGGGCGAAGAAGGAGCAGCAGAAACAGGAGAAGGCCGATGCAGTCAAGAGAGAAGAGAAAAAAGCGAGTACCACCGGTACAACAGCTGATGGTGAGCCAAAGAAAGTCGATACAGACCCACTGGGAACAAAACTGGCCCAGACAGCCGAGCCCTTGAGGGACGCAATGAAATTCTTAAACCCGTTACTAGAGTTTAGTCCAAGCAATATCGACGCGCAGAACGTTGGATTTGAGGTTTTTATCCGGAAGAGTAAGAAAAGCTCTCGCCCCCTCCTTATCGTGTTTAAAATGGCTGACTTACTGGAAAAGAGAAATACGTCCTTGCCCTAAAGTGTCTTCTGGCCGCCTTCAAAGTAGACCCTAAGCATCCTATTTTGCACGAGCAAATAATCAGGTTCAAGCTAGCTCGTAAATCACCTTCCCATCTGCGTCCCTACCCGTTAGTCCCCTCACACAATTCCAACTGACATTTCTCTATTCAGTCAAGGAAGCCGACTCTCACCCCCAAAAAGTCTCGGAAGTCATTACTTCAGAATTCGCTCGTCTCTTTCCGTCCGAAGATATCCCGCTCTCCGAATACAACGACGCATTCCTCTCCGAGCACAGCCAGAGCCCGCGCCACATACACTCGGCTCTCTCCATCCGCCATCTGCTCTCTCCAGACTCTTCACGATCGCAGGATGAAAGGACCTTGTTGGGCACCCTGGACCTACCGCATATCTCCCAGCAGGAAGCCCAAGCCGGACTAAATCTGCTGCGGAGTTGGAATAGCGCTTCGTTTCCTGACTATCGCGCCAAGGCTGCTGGGAGGTTTCCACATGCTACGGCGTTTGCGAGTGAAAAGACGGCTGCGAATGGAAAGGGAAAGGCATGACGGCGAGCGCGGAAAGGAGGAGGCAATAGTAGAAGTTGTCGCCATAGAAAACATGAACTTTCCCCTCCTTATATATCTCACACCACCCCTCGTGATCGTCTGCATAGTTGGCTGCGCTCTCTCCGCGAGCTCTTCATCCCGGCCGCCACGAACAATACATCGGAACTAACACGAGACTCAACCCGTGTCCGCGCCAACCGAAAAACCGCATTAAGGAACCAGCGCGTAATGAAAACGACACTGTGGGAGCGGGACCTACATCGGTGGTAGCTAAATACCTTTTCCGAGCCTCAAAAAATATCATTTTCCTCATTAATTATCTTTTTTTTGTCTTTCTCCTCTCCCCCCTTCTTCCGCCTATCCTGTCCCGTCTAACCCTCTATCCATCTATTCACCTATTCACCATTATGAGGGTTTGTGTGTGTGTGTGTGTGTGAGAGAGAGAGAGTAAAAGTAAGAGGGTTAGGGGGGAAAAATTATATATAAGTAGATTAGATGTTGGTTTGATAACTCCTTTGAAACTACAAAACGGCCGTCTTCGGGGGTTGTTGTTTCGCAGTCAACGTGAGACAGAGCAGCAGGACCGCAATGAGGGTTAAACCCTTATTTGTGACCAGGGCATCGCGCTAACGCTGGTTTACCGGCGGCCAAGGCGGCAACCATCTTTCCCAATTCCCGTTTGTGAGCCAAAATAGGATTCCCACCTCCTCCTGTCTCATGATGGCAGCTCTTGTATTTCCTTGTTGGGGGATCTATATATTAAAATGATTTGTGTGGTGAGTCTGTATTCATTACCCTCAATCGAACGCTGTATGACTCTGTCGTTCGCTCTAGGTCTTTCTACGACTTAATCCAACAAACTAACTGAATTTCAGTGGCTCCACGCCCTCGCTTCCCGTCATATACGCACGTTCGTGAGGAGAGGCCATATTCAGTACGGATATCCACCTTCCCCCGAGTTAGGGTACGTTCTGGTCGGTTCTACTGCGTACTGTTCCCTCTGATACTCTCTCGCCACCCTATCAGCCTCACTAACAGCTGCCCGTTCTGGCTGACGGGGTGCAGCTGGCCAGTCGCCGTCGTACGAATTCCGACGCCATGCAGGACGCTCAGTAACTCGTGAGGAAGCGTTTCCACCCCGCGCGTATCCACTCGATGTGCCACCAACACCACTACTACTACCGCAGCACTTCTTGCAGCAATACCAGAGAAAGAGACCGATGAGGACGACAATGACGATTGGAGTGATTATCTCGCCAGTGGTAGGTTTGCGCTCGCCGATGGTGCTGCGGGGTTGATGTACTGAGGAATTGACTCGCCGCAAGCCCTCGAACGCAACAATCGGCAGACTGCACACTCGACAAACAAGGAGTGCTATAGCTAGCACAATACGGGAATTCATGTCGATGTGTATACTGTCTTCCTGGTGCTTATTTGTAGGTGTTTTGGCCGTGAATGCCGGTTGCAACCGGGCTTTAGCATGGGGGAATGCGTTGGTTATCAGTAACGACATGATTGACTGCCAAGTGGGTATAATATTGTACTTTTTTCTCCTTGCAGGCGACTCCCCAGTGAGAGGGCCTGTAATTCCCACACCATTTGTGGCCAAGCCGACCTAGACCAAGAGTTCCTTTTTCCCTTGGCCTTTTGAGGGCAGTCCGCAACCGCTCCCCTTCAACTCAGGCTCTTTCCATCGACGGTTCTAGCTAGAGGGATTGGCCATCCAGAGGCGGCGTCTAACCAAAAATGGTAGGTGGGTAGGATCCCGGAAATATTTTTTCAAACACAGCGTTCAAAGACAATCCTAAGAATCAAACAGAGCCAGGAAATTCCAAAAAAAAAAAAAGACACCAGTCCCACAGGCAGAGTTTACCTCGAAAAAACATACACGCAGCAATAGTAACACTACCAGAAGATGCAGGCAGGCAACTGGCGGTACAGGATCGACTCGTTCTATCAGTAAAGCCGAGGGGGGAGGGGAGGGAATGCCCTGTGCCAGCTGCACACAACCGTTCTCTAGCGCACCAGAGTTCGAACTTGGTTGAAAGTTGGATTGGGCAGTATTATAGATATTTTACGGCTAATCTTAGCCTCCCGAGATGACCGTTCTCTTGTAGCGTGCCTGTAGCTAAACTAGCATCATGGTAGAATCGGATTGTTTTTTCAGCGTCTTCTTGATGGAGTCTTTTAAAAAGAAAAGAAAAGAAAAAAACAGATCAACCGACCGGAGATGAACCTGCCCTGGCTTCATGCCCCAACGTAAACCATACCAGAGGCGTTGATTTCCAGCTGTTCCAGCACCTTACTGAAGAGCCCATCGAACTTTTGATATGCGGAAAAAAGGTTTGTCGTAGCAAGGAAGTCTATCTTATCCTTGAGGCCTAGCTTTTCTATAGTATTTCTCCTGTGCGTCTTGGGGGGCCGTCAGTGATCACTACGATCTTCTTTCTTATAGCTTTGATATGCGTGACACCGGACTTTAGTTCTAGAGAATCCTCATATATGTGCACAAGTTTCGTCCAACAGCCAGTTGGTCGCTTGGCGGAATGGAAATGCTCTTCAATACTGCTGAAAAATCTGTCCTCGCGATACTCACTGGATGTTTTGCCGTCGGTGAATGCTCCGGCTGTCGTTTTGTGACAGTACTTTAGAGTATGACGTTCTTAGATCGTCAATATTGTATTTGTGTTTTTGATTGATGATTCGGAAACTGCGGCCCCCACGACGCCTTCCGGAATTTCATGAAGAATGTCGTCTAGGTCGAATCCAAACCGAGTTTTAGTTTGGAGGATGGCTCGAAGCTCCTCGACCTTCTCTTTCCAATAGCAATAGTCCAGGTGCTGTTTGCCGGCTTTGTTCTCTACGTACTCCTTTTCGTTGTTTGGACAGGAGGCCGTGACATGGAATACTTGACGCAACCGTTTCGTGCCTAACGTCCCCTCCCCCTGGGCGGCGAGAAACCTACTGTGCCGAGAAAAATAATAGGTACTTTGACTTTAGGCATCTCAAACTCTGTGCGCGCATCGATATCCCCTACATTATTTATATAAAAGGGTCTTATCTGAGCTTTAGGGCCTCACTACCATACCAGAAATCGTCCTCAGCCTTGTAGCTGCTGTAGCACGCAAATTCATACAAGGTTGCTAAGGAATTTTGGTTAGTGCGAAACGACTCCGCACGTCCCAAATAATATTAACCTTAACTTAACCACAGTAATTTCACCTGTATAATAATCATTTGCCAAGCTTGTGGCTGTTCAGGACTGCGGCTGACTGCTCCTGACTGCTCAAGGACCTCTGTCATCCCAATCGAGACGCCTCAAAGAGTAGCTCATCAACTCAAATATTTCCACCACCAATCTCCTGAATCAATCCACTGCCAAGTTTATCTTGTATCTAATTCCACCTCAACGTCAATATGCCTCCTACGAACGGTATTATCTATAGAAGGGGGCCTAGCATCCCCTGCTGATATCGCCTCAGTTCAATACAAGGAAGCCATGGACGCCCTTCGGCTCATTCATGCTGGCCAGAAAGACCCAACAGCCGTCTTGCGCGTGTCGAGTGCGTGCTTTTTTTATGGCGTAACGATTGTGGCCCAGGAGGTTCTCAGGCTATTGATCAAGACAGCCGAGGTGCGGCGTTGCTACCAAACAGCTCAAAGGCAGATTCTAGCTCCTAGGTTCTCTTTATTCCAAAGTAATTTATATCACTCGACAATTTACGGTACATATTGTAGCATAAAGATATTTAAAGAACACAAATATTATACACAAAGCTATCACCGTAAAGCCACACCGTGACCGTCTTATTTTAAACCAAGTTTTCGGAACAGCTTGTGGCGTTTCGATTTTGATGGAGTTTCTTCACCACCCAGATGCGGCAGTCCTCCTTGGAGGTTGTTCACAGGCTCTTCCCCTCCTATCAGGAGCCTGTTCTCCATCACGGCATTTAAAGCACAAAGTTTGTCCCGCAAATTCCGAGATCTAGGATGACTAGGTCCGACGACTTTCTCATATCCAATTAAAGCCTTTGAATACATTATTCTAGCCTTTGCTATATCAGCTTGACTTTCAAAGAGAAGGCCGAGGCCCCAGATTGCGATTAACGCTGGGATATGAGTGATAATATTATTGATACCGAGCGCTTTCTCGTAGCCTTGCAGCGCCCGCTGGAACATCTGCTCAGCCTTGACCAGCTTGCCCTGGATTTGGTAAAGGCTCCCTAGGTTGCAGACTGTATCAAGCGTCGACGTGTGCTCCGGACCCCATGCCTTCTCTTTGCCTTGCAGCGCCCGCTGGTACGTCAGCTCCGCCTCAACCAGCTTGCCCTGGTCTCTGTAGAGGTTCCCTAGGTTGTTAACTGCAGTAAGAATTGATATATGCTCCGGACCCCAGGCCTTCTCAAAGCCTTGTAGTGCCCGCTGGAACATCTGCTCGGCCTCAACCAGCTTGTTCCGGTCTTTATAGAGGGTCCCCAGGTTGTTAACTGTGTCAAGCGTAGACGTATGCTCCGGGCCCCATGCCTTCTCAAAGCCTTGCAGCGCCCGCTGGTACATCTGCTCGGCCTCGACCAGCTTGCCCTGGATTTGGTAAAGGCTCCCTAGGTTGCAGACTGTGTCAAGCGTCGACGTGTGCTCCGGACCCCATGCCTTCTCTTTGCCTTGCAGCGCCCGCTGGTACATCTGCTCGGCCTTGACTAGCTTGCCCTGGTCGGTGTAGAGGATCCCCAGGTTGCTAATCGTGTCAAGCGTCGACGTATGCTCCGGACCCAATGCATTCTCCTTGCCTTGTGAGGCCCGCTGGAACATCTGCTCGGCCTCAACCAGCTTGTCCTGGTATTTATAGATGATCCCTAGGTTGTTAACCGTGGCAAGCGTCAACGTGTGCTCCAGACCCCATGCCTTCTCATAGCCTTGCAGGGCCCGCTGGAACATCTGTTCAGCCTTGACCAGTTTACCCTGGATGGTATAGAGGATCCCCAGGTCGTTAACCATGACAAGTACTGACGTGTGCTCCGGACCCCATGCCTTCTCATAGCCTTGCAGGGCCCACTGGTATATCTGCTCGGCCTCGACCGGCTTGCCCTGGTTGGTGTAGAGGGTCCCTAGTCTTTGACATGCCCATGCGATGTTACCGTCCGCAACTAGGCTGTTCAAAAACATATACGAACATCTCGTCGCATGCTGGAGAAGCCGTTGTTGTGTCAGCCAAGGCCGAAGGGCCTGCACGCCTGGGACATGTAATGCGACAGAGTTCACCGCTACCCTAGCAAGATCGTAGTCCCATTCTCGGTTGAGAACGTGTACCGTCCACGAGTGAACGCACCCATGAATACTGTACCCTCTTGACTCGAGTAGTTCCTGCGATAACTTATCTACTTCTACGAGCCCGTGGTTAGTGAGCACCCGCATTGCTCCATGGAAGCTCAACTCGTCTTTCGTTAGTTCTCGTACCCAGTCTGGGTCGTTCGATTCACTGTGCTGGAGAAGCTCTAACCAGAGATCCTGGCTATCGAAGTACGCCCAGAAGCAAAGAAGCTTAGCTGAGAGATAATTTTGCTGTTTGACGTGATCGAATGATATCTGCCATGTAGAGTAGAGTGTTCGGTCTTCGTACGAGTCTAGTTCCGGACTCGATTCTTGGAGTTGCACCCATGACTGCTTGTACAGACGTAAATAGTCCGAAAGACTCACTGCCACTTGATCGAGATATGCTCCAGCAGTAGCCAGTGCAAGAGGCAGTCCGTCCAATTCTCTAGCAATCATGATAGCATCGGGATCTATTAACAAGATTAGACCCGCATTATAGAAATGTATAACGCTCTTACCACTTCTCAGTCCTTCCCGTCTTGACACGTTTGACAAAATCTCAAGACTATCATACACATTCTCGAGCTTGCGAATCTGGATAGAATGGCCAACTCTGACTTGTGATGACCGTGTTGTAATGATGATTGACCCTTGATATGACTCGGGGAAAAATTTTCGAATATCCACAGTTGCAGGATCCAAGTATCCAGGTAGGTTGGGGTTATCGTAGTTGTCGAAGATCATCAGCCATCGCGTATTGTTTGGCCGACTCAGCCACGCTTTGGTATCATCAATCACCTCGTCGAGGCTTTCATTTGTATCCACGTTGTTAAGCCGGATAACCGACGGGTGTTCTCTTGATATCTGCTTGGCTACCTTAACAAAGCTCTGCTTCAGAGAATCCTCGTCCCTGATGTTCAGCCAGAATATTGCCGAGTAGCTATCCTTGTGCCGCTTCGCATATGCAGCACTAAGTTGTGTCTTGCCGATTCCGCCGAGACCGTGAAGTACAACTACTCGACGGGAGCCATCGCCACTGAGTAAATCATGCATCTCTAGGAGCTCTGTATTCCTTGCCACGAAGTGTTCGACGTGGGGAACATCAGAGAGGCTGAAGGCGACTGATAAGTCCTTACGCTTGTACCCTAAACTAGTCAGGAGCTTCGTAACGCCCATGTGCCATTTCTCTTGATGAGTGCTCATGGCAAAAGAGAAGGGCTTACCTTTCGAAGCCTTGTCAATCTCTTCTCGCAGTCGCTGCAACGCCTTATCCTTTCCTTCGCTGTAGATGAGCGGCATTTTGACGTCGAAAATGCCTAGTAGCGAGTATGCCTTGTCTTCTTGGCGATAAGTCTCACGACTTTCTGCCCACGACATTCGCTCAGCGACGCTGAAATCAGATAACGGGCCTCCTCGGAGGGCTTGGACGGGAATTCCAGTTATCTCGCAGATCTGTCGTTCTAGGGAGGCCTTATTGCCTACCAGCTCCCCCTCTTTTGAGAAGAAGTCGACTGATGCTGGCGCAACAAGCTCTTGCAGGGTCCAACCTCGAGTGAACCATTCGCTTTCCCGAAATGTTGATTCCCAGGCCTCGTTGGACACGTCGGCCAAATCGGAGCGAAGTCGCGAAACATCCGGCAGATAAACGTAGCACTTGGTCGCATCCCGGTACTAGCGAAACATAGAGTTGATAGCCTCTGCGAGCTCGGTGCTGTTCGATTTATCGATACAGCATGTGTCCACCCAAAAGTATTGCAAGCCGTTACGCTTAGCTTGTCCACCGCAGAACTGTATCTTGCCATAGCCAGCCTTGCTCTTGCTCTTGCTCGTACTGTCCATCAGATCCTTGAAAGTGACCTCCTCCGCTCCCCATCTGTGCGAAAGTATAGCATATTTAGGTATATCGCCCTCAAAGAACTCGGTCAGACTGAAATCGCCATCGTTGTTACGTTGTAGCAGACGCATTATTCGACTGGGTTCGAGGATCGCAAGAGAGAGGATTCTCGGTGGCTACTGAGCCGTCGGGCTGGCATAGATGCGATGTGGGGTGGAGATTTGGGAGAGGACGTCGGGTTGAGGCTGGCGCCCTCAGCCTCGCGGCAATAGCATCCATCATCCTGCATCGTTATGCGCCACTGTAGGCGCGCAAGACTTGCCAATCGCTCAGGCTCACCGCAGGAATTCTAGAAGTCATTGTTGGCGTAGGATATTCGAAATATACGCTCGATTGAGCCACGATTTGTTCCTGTCGCTGAGGGGAAAGCTGGAGGAACAGGGAAGTGGATGGCAGAAATTCAGGCTCCAGAATCTATCTTCGGCCAGCCTTTTAAGGTTAGATGGTGTTTCTGGACGGTCTAACCCTGCACCTTAGGTACTGTGGAGAGTTATCGGGGCTGGTGTAGTACATGTAAGTTACCCTGCCAAGGATTCTAGCTAGTCGCCCGGGCTCAGAATCTACCTCCTCACAGTACTACTAACGTTACTACTACTACATACGCTGCTGGAGTCTGGGTGCTAGCCTCACTGGTCCTCAGTCAAGCTATAAACCGGCTGCTGAAATAAGTTCCTCCGCGTGTAGCGTTCTGCAGCATCTGCGCATTTCGTTTCCATCGCTATTGGACGTTCTCCCAGAGCCCAGAGCAGCCAGCGCCAGCCGCATGTGCGGCTGCCTTCTTGACCACGATATGTTTGGCAAAGAGATGTTGCTCCATTTCAAAGCAGCTCACCACGAGCCCCCGCCTCTTTCTTCCCGGACTCGCGCGGACAGCATCTCTGCATTTGATATCCTACCCGCCGTCACGAACACTGGGGCGCGGGTTTCCCTTTTATTTAGGGGAGAAGCCGCCCCCAGAGCCTCTCGCATTGCGTGCACAACAGCCCCTCACTTTGCCCGGCGAACGTTATTGCGATGACGGACTATCCCCTACCTGCTCGCCGCGAGGAATTCAAGATTGCTGTGATATGCGCCTTATCCATAGAGGGTGATGCGGTAGAGGCTTTGTTCGACAAAATTTGGGAAGACACACTTGGAAAGGAGCAGACAGATCAGAACGCCTATACTTTGGGCCTTATTGGACGTTTCAACGTCGTTCTAGCATGGATGCCACATATCGGGAAGGGTAGTGCAACGAGAGCGGCAACTGATTTGCGAACTAGTTTTAGGGAGGTCACTTTGATTTTAGTCGTTGGTATTTGCGGCGGAGTGCCTCACATACCGGACGGTGAGATTCTTCTGGGCGATGTCATTGTTAGCACTGGTATAAATCAATATGACTTTGGCAGACTGCTACCCGGGGGATTTGTTCCAAGAGATGCCGCGGTCAGAACACCTTCTGAGATGGGTTCATTCCTAAATAAGCTACAAGGGATCCAAAGTCGCGAACGCCTTGCGAAGAATACCCATGATTACCTCGAAGAACTACTTAAGAAGAGGGGTTTTGAAGAAGCACAATATTTAGGCGCAAACGAGGACAAGGTCTACAAGGCAACTTACCGTCACAAGCATCACGACTTGTCGAGTTGCGATACCAATACATGCAAGAATAAAGATAAGGTCTGCCTCAAGGCTCTTGATTCGCTCTGTGTAGAGCTCAAGTGCGATGAGAGGGAGCTATTGTCCCGCGAGCAACAGGTGGAGAGGGCGGCTGGGAAGCCATTAATACATTTTGGCTTGGTCGCATCTGGGGACACGGTCATGAAGTCGGGTGAGCACCGAGACGAAATTGCTGCTGCACAGAATGTCATCGCGTTCGAGATGGAAGGTGCTGGAGTGCGGGAAGCATTTCCCTGCGTGTTTGTAATTAAAGGTGTTTGTGATTATGCAGACAGTCACAAGAACAAGAAGTGGCAGAAGTATGCCGCGGCAACTGGTGCTGCTTGCATGAAGGCATTTTTGAAAGAATGGACACCATTTCAAGAGGAAATGCCATCACCCGATGTACGTACTTTCGGACCTGTTTCCTATTCCCTTAGTTTGCATGCTAGCCATTATTCAATTCAAGACTAACCAGCATAACCAGCCCGATTCTCTAAACTCGATTAAGCTTCTCCAAGCATGTGAGCAACGCGATATAAATCGTATTAAAGAAATCCTGAGGAGACCAGACACCAGCTGCAACGCAACGGGCAACCGAGGCCGCGGTGTCCTGTGCGTCGCCATCGGCGTCGAAAAAGTCAATGCCGAGATGGGGAAGAAGATCGCGGATATAGTCAGCCTCCTCTTCACCCACGGCGTTGACCTCAACGCGCGAGACAAGTCTGGTCTCTGCGCGATCCATTACTGCGCAAAGTCGATGAAATCCGAGGCCGCGACGTTTCTGCTCAACAACGGAGTGAAGATCAATGAGCCTGACGGAAAGGAACGCACGGCGCTGTATTACGTGGCCACAGATAGTGACCCTGACGTCGAGTTTGCAAAGATGCTTATTGCAGAGGGCGGGAAAGTTGGGTCAGCGAGGTTGCCAGATTTAGTGCCTAGGGCGAGCCGGGCCCAAAGGGAAGTGAGGGCGCTCATTAGCCCGGAGCACGTTTTACCTGTGGTTTCGATGAAACATTCAAAGGACTGTACCATACTATAGTTACGAGACGAAACGATCGGGAAAGAAAGGAAAGGGAAGTCGGATGGGGGAGAGATTCTGGGGCTTTACACACACACAGGCGCGCGATATTCATTTCTTGCCGTTGTTCCCCTCCCCCCAGGGGGATGTTTGACAAGTTGTCATTCCGCATTGGCTTCCGCGTCGATTTAATGTGGACTTGGGGTCTTTTTCACCCCTGTATTTTTCACTTTTACGGGATCTACTTTGTATTCAGGTAAATTACGGAATATATTGATTTGAGAAAAAATAAAGGGGCCTTCCCAGTCCCAACTCGCCCCACCCCCCCTTTTCCGGTAATATCATTATATAAACATAAATACGACGTATACTGCGACTTCCTCCTCAATGAACGTCCTACCGTCCAACATGCACCCTCTACTTCCTCAACGTCTTTTTACTTAGCCCGTTCGAGGGGAAGGTACCTTTTTGTTCTTGTCCGTTTGGTAGAGTTAAAACGCACCACTTGAGCCCCACCCTCCGAAGTAGCTAAGGAGTTGGTCAGACTTGTGTCCCGCCCTCTGTAGTAGGTGGTGGGTTGATCTCGCCCTCCGCAGCAGGCGGTGCGTTCGTCGCACTCTCCACGGTAGGCGGCACGTTCGTCGCACTCTCCACAGCAGGCGGCGTGTTCGTCGCACTCTCCACAGCAGGCGGCGTGTTCGTCGCACTCTCCACAGCAGGCGGCGCGTTCGTCGCACTCTCCACAGCGGGTGGCGTGTTCGTCGCACTCTCCGCAACAGACGGCGGGTTGGTCCCTGGGCCGGCAGCTACTCCCTCGCCTCTCCTTGGGAGGGGATTCAATCTGGCCAAATTCTCCAAGCCGTACTCGACAAGAGAAGAGTTGAACTTTGCGCTCATGTCCTCGAGAGTGAGAGCCTGTTTTTTTGTCGCGCGGTTAGTCGGGGTCCCTGCAATACCATCGGGTACTAGGGGGAGAAAACTCGGAGGGGTTCAGCTTACATAGTCGGTTGTGGGGACAAATAGCCAGACTAGAAGAAACCCCGTGAAGCTTAATCCACTGGGGAATGATGTTGAGCTACTCGGTGCCTACCGGAGGGTGGGGAAGTAGGACTCACGTAAAGATGCCAAGGAACTTGGAGGGGTCCCACTGGAGGCCTCGCGGGACAAATAAGGCGAGGAAACCGGCTCCTATGGGTGGAAAATCAGTCTCTGGCCCTGTGGCTCCATGGTCCTACGCGCTGTTGCTTCGGGGGAACGCGGCTCACCTAGGAAGTTCCAAAACACCGCCCATGACATCCCGATTTCTGCTTCCGGTCAGTCTCTCATGTCCACTGGCACGGAATATGATCAGGACATACCGCGCCCCTCGTTCGGCCATATCTCAGCTGAATACAAAAACGGCACGCATCCCGCTCCTGGTGAGTAGAACAACGTAAACAGTATAACAAACACCGTCACAACGGGCAATTTCGCCGGGTTGCCCTCCTCCAAACGCAGCAAGAAGGTCAAGACGAACAACATCATCGTACCCCCACTCAACGACAAAAGCAGCAATGCCCGCCGCCCATACAGCCACGCCGGCAGCCTGGAGTCATTCCGGTTTTCGACTTCGAGTGGCTCAATGAGGAAGTATGCAATGGCAGAGAAGACGGCATTGGCGGCCCCGAAGCCGATGGTGAGGCGTAGGCTGTCGTCGGTGTTTGAATGGTCGGTGGGGTCGGCCGGCTGGGCGCGGAGGCCTGCCATGTTGAAGAAAACACTGGCAAGGAAGGCTAGAATGCTGTGTGTGATTAGGAAGGCGCTTGGAAGTGGTCGGTGGGGAGCTTACTTGATTCCTGAGAGCTGTCTATTGCAGCGCGGGTGGTTAGTTTTGTGTTGGCGATTAGACTGCTGGTGACACATAAAATGGTGACAGGGCAGGGACTCACTGAGCAAGCATCTGCAGGACAAGGGTTAGCTGCGGGATATCTTTACGAATCAATAAGCCAGTAGGTGCTTACAACTATCATGGATGCAACTGCAGAACGTCGGTCCCTTGATTTTGTTAGCTGGTTAGTGAAGCATAGCCTAAACCTACCGAGGAGTGCCGAGTTTTGCGAGCCGACTAACGTAAGGTATATCTGGTAGTTGGTGGCCGAAACCGAACCCACCCCCCAACATTCTGAGTCTTTCACTCTGTTGGTAGACACAGGTGAGATTAGCCCTTTTTAGTTCTAGTGGGACCGTAACGTTTTGCTAGCACGAACCTGAACCTGGAAATGGATGTAACATAGCTCTTCTGCAGCGAGAATCCGTTCTTTACGGAGCCTGACGAGCGCGTCGAAAGCCTTATTGGGGAAAAGTTAGTGGCAGAAGTGAATACTTTGCTGCCGCACGGATATGGCATGTTCTGCTAACCTCGATATATTTCCCCCGGAGAATAAGCCATCGAGGACTCCTAAGAGCCAGTCAATCGATGTAGCAGCGGGTGTGGAGAAAGGGGGTCTTACTCGCAACAGAGGAAAACAAGGACTAGCAATATCAAGGCCGGGAGGGCGCCACTCAAAACTTGATTCCGCCAGCTGTCACGGAAAATATACGCCGCACAACTGCCCGCAAATATCCCGGTAGCTAGCGATAGGTGAGCTGCTGATTTGTAATTTCCCAGACGAAAAGCTCTAATATACCGACGAAGACCTGCCATGAAACGAGGAGACGGCCTGTCCAAGTCCGTTAGTACAAACCTACAACATAGAGTGATTAGCACACAGGCTAGTTTTACCTCTCTTTGCCTGAGGGAGTATTTCCGATTCCCAGATTGGGATGATTGAAGCCTTAGCTCCAATGCCAATCTGTATCGCAACTTGTTAATTCGTCGGTTTGTTTGAATACGGATACAACTAACCCCAAGACATAGACGAGCAGCCAAGTATCCTCCCCTAAGATTCTTGTTATAGAAATTCCTAGTCTTTTGGGGGAAAGATTGACTCACCATGACTGGGCCCGCGAGGCTCCAACCATAGATGCGAAGCTAGACTTAGAATTAGCGTCGGCTACCAAATCGTCGAAACTCACTATTACCTGAACATTGCCGCAATAAAGACAGCCCAGCGTCTACCCTCATCAGTAACCCGCTCTAAAAAATACATAGATATTCAAGTTTCCCCCATAGATGTCATACCTGCCAAAGATACTTGTGTGACAGATCGGATCAATAAAGATGGTGCCAAGAACTGCTGCGGAGAACCACGTAATGGCTTAATTTAAGATCAGCGAAAGCCCAGCGTGGTGGAACTTCGGATGGTGAACTCGGATGTACCGTTGATTAAACCAAACTTCCACATGTCGTCTCCCGTTCCCTCTGACGAAATAGAAACATTAAAGTCCTTGGGCCACCCTTAGATAATGTCAACATCCCATATCTTTACTACGACCTGGACCAACCTACCGAGGTTACCGTTTGCAACTTGATCCCAGCCTGAGGCAATGTTAGCATGCAGGCGATTTCGCCTTGGGTCAAAGAAGGAACAGGTTCGTCCGATGCCGCACGTGGACATTTAGGGGAAACGCCTAACCTTGAGTCAAGGATGCCATAAAGCATGCCAACTAGTTACGGGAACGGCAAATTGGTAGGTTAGCGATGATCGACTCCCTTCCTAGGGTCCCTTAGGGCCTTACTAGTGTTACCAGGAGATCCTTCGGTTCTCTCCAAAAAGCAAGAGACCGTTGAACCCTTATCGCGTTCCTTTCATTTTTCCCCAGGTACAGACTATGGGAGGCAATCGAAAGGGTAGCCGCGCCTCGTTGCGGAGTATCATCCTCGATGTAGTCGTCATGATTGCCAAAGTCTATAGGGCGAATATAGAGTTAAGAGCATTGCTGGCAACGGCACCAACTAGGTCGCGAGATAGACTAACTTCTGGCAAGTTCTGCGCCGGTTCTCAACTCTTCTAATGTGACAGAACCTTCGTTGTTGAACACCCTATTATAAAGGGAATCGACATAGCCCGCTAGGGCAGTCTCTCCCATTCCCGTGATTGGGTTGTTCATGAGCGGGTCGGTTATTACTGGCTGCAGAGCCTGGCATTAGCACAGCACCTGGCCTTCCACTGTATGCGCCCGCGAAGTGCACTTACATGTACCTACGCTACCATTACAAGCTGGATCGCAGTGAAATCAGGAGGCACAAGTTCTGGAGGGAGGACCCAACGCATATCGCAAAACTCTAGTTCCGACCGTCAGCCTGCCCTCCGCTCATTGAGCCCAGCCTCTGACGGTGGTGATGCTGTCCTGGGAGAGAGCCGCCTATTCCCCGACGGCATCGAATCACCACCTCGCATGCATAGCCACCAATTTCCACCCAAACCCACCTCACTATGGACACCACGACCCAACTCAAGAGAGGATGTGGTACTTGGGGGGTAAGGGTAAGTGTCCGCTTATGGGCGCCACCAATTTCCCGTTGCCAGTTACCAATAGCTAATATTATCTAGTGAAAATTTTTTCATAGATTCTTCGTTCTGTATCTATGTTGCCAACAATGAAGTTAAAAGGACATCATGAAGACTATTTCCCTATAACAAAAAACAAGGAAACAACTTGAGACAAACAATTGCAAATCATTATCCTGTGCAAATATATTGATTAGTCCTGAAAAGAGATTGCAATTATTACCAAGGTTAAAAAATTCACCTGTTAGCAAATCTAGAAATAATTCCTTATAATAGATATCTTTTCAAATCAACTAAAAATTGAGAATTCTATCATATTTACTGATGCCTTAAAACTACAACTTTGTTACATTCATTATAAGTAATAAAAGAACATAGTAACTTTCTTAAGAAAAAATAGAAAAAAAATTGGGTTTTAACTATAGTACTCAATTGTTAAAGAAAACAATATAGTCAATAAGTTATAATAAATAAATATCAAAAAATGAATGAGTTTTTTATATATTAATATTTATTTTTACTAATTATCTATAGATTTAATATTTTTTTAGTAAATCAAGCCAAAAAAGTACAATAATATAAAGAAAAATTAAAATAGAGAAAGAAAGGATAGAACTGGATAATTTGAACAAATAAATTTATATTTTCAATATCGAAATTTTATTATTATTCTTAAATTATTTGAAAACCTAATAAAAAATATTATAAGGATTATATTGATATGATATAGCATTCAGGATATAAAAGTATTATAATATAAAGAGCTTTTTGTAGTATTATAATATTAGATTTATTTTTTATTTCAGAAAAAGTAAAACTTGATTCTACAACATATATTACAAATATAGATTTTAAATATTTAAAAAGTAAAGTTAAACTACTTTTATTTAATGATTCAAAACTAGAGAAGTGTAAGGGGTGCTGAGACGCCTCTCCGTAGGCGTCTCGTCGTGGTACCGGTAGTGTGCCGGTCGCAGTGTATATA
>JAJDFF020000098.1:0-69899 GCA_021527025.2 Geoglossum cookeanum
CATCTTATATTATCTTTTTTTTTCTTCCACAAAAAAACACCCAACCCCCCTCCCACTCACCCCCCCCCCCCCCCCCCCAACCACCTGGCAAACAACCGTGTTGGGTGATGCAGCTAGAGAGCTTGCGAACGACATATTCCAGCAGCAATCTCGATACGCCAGCAGCTTCAGGGGGGGTTATGTCAAAACCGGGATGTCCGAGGTGGCAGAGCACCACGCAGTTTAGAACGGGCTAGCGGCCAGAGAAGACAGGAAAGAGAAAGAGAGAGAGAGAGAGAGGAAAGTGCACATTTTGACATTCAAGCTCGCCTCCAGCAGTTTCACGCCTCTGTTATTCCGGATGATGGTGTATGTATGTATGTATGTACCCCAAGACCCGGTGGCTCTGTCTCTAGACTTCTTTTTCTGGGGGTGGCGTTGGATGGAGTATATATATAATATAGTGTGTGTGTGTGTTGGAATGCTCCCGCTTTTGTGTGAGGCTAGGGGCAAAACGTTGCCCGCTTGAATGAACTCTGGTATCTGGGGATGGGCGGAGCGGGTTTGGACTGGCAAAACTAGGTGGTGTGTGTGTGTGTGTGTGTAGTTAGTTAGTTAGATGAGAGGTGGGTAATGTGCTTGCTTGTTTTTGGTGGTGGGCGGGCTGGTTATGGTTTGCAACTATCATCATCAGTGAAAGGGGGAGGAAACACCATGCATGCTAAGATGCCCGACTAAGTAGGATAGGGAGCTCCCATGAAGGTTCTAGGATCTGGTGTTTTTAGGACGTTTTATTATCCAATCTTTGTATGTACATGCTATCTTTGAAGCGGGGACTTGTGCCCACGGTACTAAACCCCCCCCGCCATCCTGACCGAGCTTGAACCGTATTAGCGCTAGGGAACAGGCATCTCGTGCATCTGGAAAGCAAGGTTGTGTGCAAAATTTTTCCGTGTCTCGAATGAAGTCAGCTGGTTTGGAGGGTTACGCAGCGTGGGACATTCCTTCCTCTCATCACCTCGACGATGGAATGCTGCTACCCACTTAATCCTGTGCCGCTAAGCTCCCTATCTGTGTCTCTTAATACTGCCATCCCCCACCTCCTCATTTGCGCATGGCCGCCCTCCAATACCACTGATGTGCCTTTGTCGGAGAACCAGAATGGCTGCGTACACCACCAAATTCATCCTCTCTAGCCCAGGAATATCCAACAGCGCAGCAGCGTTACAAAACAAATATTTAATGGCGGAGACATCCTCCCTCGCTCCTCAGACGCATCCATTTTTACCACCTAAAAGGGCTTCCAGGCTCCAAAGCCGACGCCGGTGCCCCATAGCGGAGGCCCGGCCCGCCTCCGGCCGACGCATCAGCTGGTTCATATGGGGATACGGCGCTAGCCATGACAGAAGATGCTCAAGAACATGAGAAAAAGGGGCGACTTGTGTAGTAGATAACCGTTGATCAGAATAATCAAGAATTCGAGCAGCGGCGTTCGGCGATAGCGTAGAAGGCTAGTTCCAAGGAATCTAATTCTGGCCCACATCATTTAAAGGAATATCATTTTGACCCTAGGGTGGAGTTGGTTCATTCGCGTGCTGATCTAAGCGATTTGTCCTATAATGCTTATGCCCGTAGTAGACTGCAAGAGCAGCCAGGATTACGCTGGGTATGCTGGTGGCGATTGCAATCTTTTCAGAAGGGCCAATTCCGGGCTTGTCGGGAGTCGATGGTGGCGGCGGTGTAGACGTTGGAGTCGGAGTTGGGCGTGCTGACGCGATCGTTGTATTGCCAGAACATACTTTCTGTATGTCGCTTTTTCCATTATTGGGAGCCACCCGAGCCAACCCGAACCGGTTATTTTCCCAATCGATCCTAAGATACGCCTGGGACAGAAAAGTTCCGCCCAGCAGTATCCCGAAATTCTCCCCGTAATCGGTCTTTCCTGATGAAACAGCAGCCATGATCCTTGAACTGTTAACGACTCCGTACTCCCCCTTGTTGTCGAGTCTTGATCCGCGTTCTGGGCCCACAAGCTCGTGGTGTGGGATTGTCGTTCGGTATCCTCCTTCTAGTTCGATGGTGAGAGTTCCGATCAGGGGCTCGTTCTCTAACGGGTAGGTCTGGGTCGTGAAGTTAGGAGTGCCCGACTGTAGCGAAGGGTGTTGCGTGGCATCGCTCCACCTCTTATACAGGGGATTCGTGAGGGTGATCGCATTTTGAAGAGGGTCTATACAGGCTGGTACCTTGTCATCTCCTCTCTGAATCAATGGGAACGAGCCCTTATTGTTGTTAAGAACCACGCCGGTGACGTAAACTGTAAGGGGGCATGAGATATTCATCGGCACCGAACCGATGGTGTAGTTTATAAATTCTCCACCCACTCTTTCTTCATTCCAGCCGCCAATAACCAATTCCCCATCGATAGGAGCAGTATACGAGCGGCTGCCGAAGTAGAATCCTGTGAAGTTCGACGGTACTCTTCCGTCACGAAGGAACCTCTCGAAAACAGAAGATTGAGCCCCAAGACCTAACGAGCTCTTCTTAATCTGGTCTAACGCTGGCGTAATATCGTCATGCCATACCTCGAAAGGGAAGTCTTCAATAGTCGGACCTTTGGAGAACACCGCACTACCATACCCTTGTAAAACTGCCGTACTGGGAGGTGGGTCGATAGTCAAGACATTCCAGCGGTCTGGCAGCTCTGAGGTGAAGTCCTTCGTTGTTGGATCGTAGACACCACCTGAAGCACCTTGACAAGCAGAAATTTGGGTATCATTACCCGCACAGTCCCTGCTGTTCCTCAAGCGGGTGTTGTTCAACGTGAAGCTAATTCGGAGACCTTGTGTATCTCTCCCGAGTATTAATCGAATTCCGCGATTAATAGGGAGCCCGTCCTTGAAGGTCGCGTTAGCGTATGGAAGAATGAGAGGCGGAACGCTACAGTCCCAAGCTGTGGCTGCGAGAATCTGGAGAAAAATGAAGAGAGAAGTGAAAAGAGAAGAGCAAGTAGAGTAAATTGCCATGAGCGTTTGTCTGGATCTTCAAGTTGTCGAAGGTGCCGACCCGTATAACGATTCGATACCCCAATAGTAACGTAGGGGAGGTTGAGATGATTGTAAGGCTGTGGCGCAACGCCACCAGCGCTTTGGGAATGTACTTGTACATTCAACGAAGACAGGGGTAGTACCCAGCTTACTATTCATCCTCCACAAATCTAGAATCAACGCGATGAACAAACGATTGATCTCGGGCGACATGATTAACCTTCGTGGGGCGCAGTCCTCCAAACCTCGCCCCCAAACTAAACACTCTGCATAGCGCCTGCAAGATCCTCCTTGGGGACAATCAGATGCATGTCAACGAGCCTTGCGAGTCTCAAGGATGCGGTATATCTGGCTTAACCAACGTTGGGAAGCTCAATCATGCTGACAATCTGGCCATCAGGATTCCAAGTGGCGGGTTGTTATCGCTGGCAGTACGGCGGGGCCTGGTATCGCGGCACGTCCCAGCGCAGTCCAGGTGGCGTGCCTCATGCCTCATACCGGGTGCTGACTTCCCATAGGTTCTGCGTTGCACTGCTCGACGTGATTAAGATCCGCCTGCGGCTCCAGGTACACTCCCTCTCCGACCCGCTGAGCTACAGAGGAACCACTGGGCCAGTATAAAGTGTCAGGACGTGCCAGGTGACAGCTAAGCCAGCGACGCTAGAAGGTAGCGTATCAGAAAGTTTAGCAGTTTTATAGGTAATGTAGAAGAGAGTGAGGGTAAATCGAAAGAGGTGCGGGACAAGAGGCGTTAGAGGATCGACAACACAACATTTTCTGATCTCCAATGGTACAGCTGGAGTGATGCACGCAGCAAGTCGAAGATAGAAGAGGCCTAACTTCCACTTCCGGCATGTTGTTTTTGCTGTTGGGAACGGCCAGAGCAGGAGTTAGGGGTTTGGGCTAGACCCTAACCCTAGTCGCACGCATATAAGACGACCAAGTCCGCACACACACACACACACACACACACACACACACAAGAATATTTAAAAACAATGCCAAAGCATCCAAAAACAGCTGCTAAAGCATTAAGATCTAGACACCTTCTTATTAGTACTGTGGAGGCAGAATCTGAGCCCGGGCAGCTAGCTAGAATTCTTGGCGCGGGTAGCTTACCTACCTCGCTCGTTTTACCCGCTCGTTTTTCCGTAGCATGGAGAACGATAGCATTGAGCACCCTACCCACCGGCCCCGATACTCTCCACAGTACTTATATTGATAATAATAATAATAACATCCCTCACCATTTTAGTCAAAAATAACGAATCACTTTTCAAACAACCCCAAAAAAACAACAGAAAAATCTCACCAAAGCCAGGAGAGAGTCTCACATATAAATAAATTAAAAAAATAAAAATAAAAATAAAAAACTAATAATAATAATAACAATTTCCCACCCCAGGGAAAAAAGAATATATAAATTGAATTTAAAAAAAAAAAAAAAGAAAACTTCATTCGCCCAGCGATGCGGGTATGGCGTCATGTATATATATGTAATACATATCGGAATACGGGGGAATACTGGAACACGGAATACAGAACACGGAACACGGAACACGGGACACGGGACACGGAACACGGAACACGGGACACTGAACACGGAATACGGATTACGGGGCGGGGGCGGGGTTGTTTGTTTGTTGGCTTTGTTCTTTTGTGTGGGGGGAGGGGAAGGGGAAGGGGAACCCGGACGCGAACGGAATGAATGGCACACCTACACACACACACACACACAGCTCGGTAGCTTGTTCCCTTCCCTTCCCCATAACGTAACGAAACGTAACGGCTATATTCCTCCTACTGCTGCGCCTTCTTTCTTTCTCTTTCTTTCTTTCTTTCTCTTGTGTTCAGGATATATGTATACATACATACATACAATCGGATGAGTTGCCCGCCCGAGAGAAACAAACAAACAAACAGACAAACAAAAAAAATATAAAAATAAAAAAACAAAAAACCCCCCTAAAATAAAAATATAAAATGTAAAATATAGTTATGTAAAGTATTAGTTAGGGTGAGTTGTCTCCTCCCCCACCATCATCATCATCATCAACGCCACCCTCCTCCTCCTCCTCCTCCTCCTCCTCCCAAACTATAGACCGATCGACAAGTGTGTTGTCGCCCGCTACTCCTACTACTACCCACTACTACTACTACTACTACTACTACTACCATTAACGAAAATTTTAAAAAAAAGATAGAATCACGTCACCCCGCGTTGCCGAGGATCGGATCGGATCTGTGTATGTTGTATGTTGTATGTGGAGGAGAAGGGGGAGGGGTTATGACTCGTGGTAGTCGGTTAGTCAATCAGTCAATCAGTTAGTCAGTCAGTCAGTCAGTCAGTCGGTTAGTCAGTTAGGCTACAGCTCTCTCGTTCTTTTTTTTATTTTTTTTATTTTTTTTTAATATAAATATATATATATTTTTTGGGGGGGAGGGGAAAGTGTGCCGAGATGCCGAAGTTTTTTTTTTTTCCGGAGATGGAACTTGGATTGGTTTGGATTGGTATGGATCGGGACTGGACCGAACTGAACTGGACTGAACCGGACGTGGACTGGACTGGTTTGGATTTTGGCCCCCCCAGAGAGAGAAATGATATTCGTAAAAAATAAAAAAAAACAAAGCACTCTTGTTTTTTCTTCTTCATCTCCGCCACCCACCTCCCTCTCTACGAAAAAGATCTGCGGTAGTAGGTGTGCATGTAACATCATTAGTTTATTTTTTTTTTCTTTCCAAAGGGGGAACAATGTAAAATTGAAATAGGGTTTTTCTGTCTTTTGTTTTTTTCCTGCCAGCCTAACGCCGCATACTTACCCGCGGAAGCAAGGGGGAGAGACGCTTAAAAACACCACGTAGGATGGGGGAGAGCGGGTGGTTGCGGATAGGGCGGGGCGTTCGTTCGTGCGCAGGGCAGAGGGGGGTCACCTGCCGCTTCCGGACGGGGAAGAGTCTGGAACCCGGGTAACTTTGTTGCCTGGCAGAGGCTGGTGATGCTGTAATGTCGTATTGTCGCATTGTGTGGGTGTGTACAAAAGACGCAATGCAAGAAGGAACGGCCAACCGACTTCGGTCACATGTTGTTATCTGTATCGCGGAACTGGAACTGCCGGGATGGAACCGAACGAACGGCCTCTGTACTACTAATCGAAAAAGGAGTCTTGGGGGGGGGGGGCGCCCAAATCCGGGAGGTTGCAGGCGCGCGGGCAAACCCAGCCCTATTCTTATCTTATCTCGTGCCACAGCATTAGTTGCTCTTGCGCAGTGCTGCGCCTGCGGGCTTTGGAGAAAAAGAAGCTCCAAGACTGAAACAATGCGGAAATGGGGGACGTGGATCACAAGGGAGCGGCTCCCCCATGAGGAAGCTGGCGAGCTTTGTCTGTCCAACTCCGTGATGGACAGACAGGCTTTGAATTTGGAATTGCTGCGGGTCAGGTACCCTTTTCCTGACAAATTGAAGTGCCGGGCTATATCAGAGTGGCGTGATGGGGTCGAGTGCCCCGGTGTTCATTGAGGGTTGGAAGAAGCAGATGAGCGGAGCAGCGGCCGATGCCAGGAAAGGTTGGCTGGTTTGGGCGGTGCTTAGTTGGACCAGTTTGCTGACCGTATTTCAGTAATTCAGTGGCGACTCGCTCCTCGTGTAACGCACACGCAAAAGCACACAAAGCACGCAAAGCACGCAACACCAGCCAGCAGCCAGCAGCCAGCAAGTGGAGAGAGAGAGGCTGTTCTGACTTTCTACCACGGCCGAGTTATGTAGGATTACGTCGGGCAGACAGGACAACAGGACACGGGACTGCTGAGTCACCTCGAGGCGCGTTTAGGTAAGATTAACCCTAACCCTTCCTAAATTTGTGTCTTCACCGAATGCGCAGTCCCCCCACTGCGTGGTTTTCCTCCAGCAAGAACCTCCCTTCCCCCAAACCCACCCCCCCCCCCCCCCAGCCCAGCGGCGCATCACTCGTGGGGTCCTGCATGCCATCCGCACCACACCAATTCCACTCCCACAAGGCAACGTGTCGATCACAGCTTGTTACGGCCTCCGATGACCGGCACCTGTCGTAGTTTTGCTTCTGCAGTAGCCTTAGCACTCAGCCCTGTAGCAGCGGCGATCGACGCTATTGCCTCTCACCCCAGTTCAAACCAGCATATTTTTTCCTAGGAGAGCCAAGGCTCGAAATGCCGGACACCGCTCTCGGGTAGTAGTCCCCACCATCGTTGTTTTTCTGTAGGGATGCGCAAAGGGCTGAAGGTAGGTAGGCACAAAGACTCGTCTATCTATTCTAGTCGGCCCAGAAGTCTATCGTCGGCCCGTCCGTCCCTCCATTGCTTGCTCGACTTGCTACTCCGTAGTAGTTACCTAGTTACGCAATGGCCCGTCAACGCTTGGCCTTGATTCGAAGGTTGCGGGTTTCTGTTTCTAGGCTGATGCGAAATCCTCCAGACATCGGAAGCAGTGCACGCAGGTTAATGGCTTCAAGCTGCTGACCCAGCATTTTGCGAGGCTGATGTAAGGTGTTTTTTGCTGGGCATTTTGCATTTTACAGGGTGGTTTCGCATGCACAAGACGCCGCAAGAGAGGGCCCACAGTGACCCCCAGTGGCCTCGGTGGTCTCAGTGGCCCCAGTTTGAAGTGAGTGTGCCGAAACCTGGAGTTCGCCAAATCTCACCACTCCCGCCATTCCACTGCATCGAGGAAGCTTGCGGCCTGGACGCAGAGAAGGCCAGACGATGGAGTTTATCGAACCTTGCATATCTTCCCGCCACCGCTCCGGGCTCGACCTTCCGTCTCGTGGGCTCCATGACGAATCTCAGATGCAGACCGTTGGTTGATGGATGTACCATGCCCATCCCTCGCTCCTCACCCACCACCACCGGCTCGCCCAGACCCGATGGGTCGCCCACTACGTGCAGTTATGTGCCTCCTTCCGTGTTCAGCGAGCCTGGAGTCGACGTCACCGGCCACTCGCAACGCGCCGTGCCAAGCTTGCAAGAGCGGCGCCATCCATCGACTCGCTCGCGGCACTCTGGGGCAGTCGACGACGCGAGCCGTTTTTTCTAACGCCTTGGAGCCTGATTGCTTTTTCTCGTCCAGCGCGGCCGCTCAGGCTGTCCTGCCCGAGGGTTGGATTATTAAACAGGGGCGTTGTCGACGGAATTAAACAGCCCCCGAGGCCGTGTGGACATGCCCTTGCTGTCTTGCATATCCCTCCATGTCAGCGTTTACCGAGCCTGAGGTGCGCACAAGCACCAGCACAACTGCACGAGGAGACCGTTATTCAGCACGAGTCTAAAATCCCGTATATCATGGACTCCCCAGCCCCATCTTCGGGGCCCAATTTGCTCGCTATTGCTGACGTTGACTTGTCGTCCCCGCGTAACAAAACTCACATCTCCTCTTTCCTGTCCTCGCCATTAGCTATAGGGTTGTCTCTCGCAAAACACGCAGTGGAATGGCAGCTCATCGTCTCACACCGCCACCAGATGCCTCCTCGCCGATAGACGGTCCTGTCAGGAAGCGGGTTTGCAAGGCGTGTGACAGATGTAGACTGAAAAAGTCCAAGGTAAGAGAGCTCTTGCCCCCTCCCCCGCTTCTGCTCTATAAATTACTCACGGACAAATTCAGTGTGACGGCAATAGTCCGTGTGGTCGGTGTCAGTCGGATAATGCAATCTGCGTGTTTGGGGAGAGAAGAAAGTCTCAGGATAAAGTGTATCCGAAAGGGTGAGCCGCGTTGCCCCTCCCAATAAAAATTTTGTGTGTACAAAAGCTGCAGTGCTCACACCCACCTCAGATTTGTCGAGCAGCTTGAAAACAACCAGCCCTTGATGGTCGCTGGTTTGCAAGAAATGTACAAACGCATGGTAGCGGCAGGTGCCTGGGAAGGTCCTCTTCTGAAAGAGTCCCTTCACGGAGCCCCTCTCACGCACGACATCCTAGAGAAGCTCGGCGTTCTTAGGAAGGATCCTGAAGGGAATATGGAATACTTTGAAGACGACCCTGAGATGATCAAGGTGAGGCTATTTGCTCACGGAGCTCAAGCCATGCAACGTCAGGGCTCGGAGATCTCAGGATCCGGGTCAGATCGCGACCCTTCAGTATTCAATTCGCCGGTGTTTGACAACTCGAACCCTGTCCACAGATATTCGCATTTCGGCGATTATGATATAAGTCAAACGCCACCTACTCCGCCTACTCTGAACAGCCCCTTTGGCACTGGGCCCCGGATATTGAGCGGGTACGAATACCTCCAGCCGTATGTGGGATCGGGAGGAATGCTTTCAAATATGGACCCCATGGTATTACAGCACCAATTCCGCCAGGAAAACAAATTTGGGGCTCCGGCCTTTGGAATGATCGATAGTCCATTTCGAAGTACCTCGACTCCAGAACAGCTTTTCATGGGCGCTCAGGGTGACGAAGACCTCCAGTTATTCTCCAGATAAAAGATATTTGGGCATTGCATTATCAGCGGCCGGCTGCGCCTTGGAGTAGGTTTACTTAGTAGTGGCTTCTGGTCGACCCTACTCCTTTTCCCCCCGGAAACTCCTTCACGGCAAAACTGGCGTTGGATATCTTTCGTTCCCCCAATTCTACTCTCGCAACATTTATGAGTTTTTTTTTTTTTTATTTTTTTTTAAACTTGTAACAATTTGCATATTGGGGTTATATCTCGCTCTTAATATTATGGGGGGAGCGCTACCTCCACATGGACGACTAATGATGTGGTGCTAGAAGACTAGGCGCATCTTCTGGACTGCATTCGCTTTGGGTGGGACGGGCGTTGGGCTTTTCTCTTTCGTTAATAGACTGGCCGGGACTTTACTCGAGGTGGGACTTCTGCTGTGTAGATAAGGGTCATCAAGTGTCCAGGACCTGTAACTATTCTTTACACAATGGATGTGCCCCAGGACGTGCCTTGAGGCCTGTCCAATTGCAGGGAATACAGCCAATGCCTCTGGGGATGTCCAGCGCTGAGTGAACTTGTCGAGAACTAAGCTTCCGGGCGCTTCAAAGGTAAGACCCGAATAGGCGGTGTCAGAGTTGATTATCCAAAGAAAGATTATAGGCTAAAAACCATGTCTATTCTTGGGAAAAGGTATTCTAGCTACCGTATGAGAGATATCGGTCGAGTTTTGGTCGTGAGTTTATGTGATGTCGAGCATGCAAAAGGGATCCGGAATCTGCTCCTCTTCGCTTATTGTCCGCCATTCTCATTCAAACTCATGTCGGCCACTGATAAGAAACCCACATTTTCATTCCTCAAGCAGGGTGCAATCATAAAAGAAGTCAACCTTGCTGGACACAATATTGTTCTGGGGTTCTCTAATTACCAAACCTACCATACACACAATACCCCTTACTTCGGCGAGACAATCGGCAGAGTTGCAAATCGTCTACAAAACGCGACCATCAAAAGTTTAAACGGGAGAAGCTATCAGTTAGCAGCGAACAATGGGCCAAACTCGCTACACGGAGGCTTTATAGGCTGGGGAAAAAAGACGTTCCAGGGGCCAAAAATTGAATCGAGCGATGGGAAGGAAACGGCAGTGTATACGCTGACCAGTGAACATGGAGATGAGGGGTATCCGGGAACCGTACACTGCTCGGTGGCCTATACTACATCTACTGGGACTGAGGCGGCACAAGAGAAGGCGCTTCTGACTATTGACTACGAAGTGAAGCTGGCTGATGAGCAGCCAGAAGGGGTCGAGGAGACGGTTGTCAACATCACAAATCACAGGTAAGCGCTACAGAGGAAAAGCCGTCCTTTCCCTTCACTTAGATCCCTGGAAATAACGTTTCCCAAAACCACACTAGCTACTTCAATATCGGACCGGGAGAGACAATTGCGGGGACAAACGCAACCCTGAGAACGAATCTTCACTTGCCGGTCGATGAACATGATATCCCCACTGGGAACATCGAGCCTTACCCAGGGATGAGAGCCGACGAAATGTTCACACTCGGCAAAAGTGAACCGGACATTGACCGTTGCTTCATCCTCAATCCTCACCCGGCAACCGTGCCCCTCGACACTCGAGGTTTGCCTTTGCGTTCGGCTGCTCTGTTCAGCCATGCAGAGACAGGCATGCACCTCGAAGTCTTCACGACAGAACCTGCTTTCCAATTCTACACGGGCAAATATATTGATGTTGATGCAGCCGACGGGACCCCCGCACGCAGGGCGCGTGCGGGGTTCTGCGTGGAACCCTCCCGATACATCAACGCAGTCAACGTGGACGAGTGGCGGAACATGACTGTCCTACGCCAGGGAGAAGTTTACGGAAGCCGCATTGCATACAGGGCTTGGAAAGATAGCGGCAACAACAATAGTGGGGAAAGGGCATCCGTAGCACTGTGACCAAGGGTAGGGGAAAACCTTACGAATATCTCCATGTGCCTGTGGTGCGACTTTCGTGTCTCCACAGTTGCGCTAGACCCGAGCGGCGGACGGTGATAACGAAAGCCGAGAAATTCCCCCCCACCACCCCTCGCTCTAATGCTCAATGCGGATAGCAATCGCAATCATTTTCTTGTTTGAGAATAAGATTTTTCTTGAGTTATTTTTCCAATGCGGCCAGAAGCTGCAAGCTGCACTAGTCGGCTAGACAAGACACCAACAAACTATTGACTCGTGCTCGGTGCAAGCCACTACTCCTCATCCACCCTCGGCAGGATTGCCTGCTCCAAGACCACATATCGAGAGTAATACCACCCCAGAAGGGCGACCCAGCTGACACCCACTAGCCCTGCCCAGTAACCGCTCAATCTCACACACTTGCTTCGTCTGCCCGCCCGAGGGCCTGGACGCGAAAGCCAATTTGCCAATGCTTGTCGATGCCAGCTAATCCATACGGAGAACGTCAGCATAGCATTTGCCGAAGTTATTTTGCCCAATGCAAAGCCGTCACTGATTGGCGTCTTCCATCTCCGCCGTGTGACCATTGGCAGTGTTGACATCGTACGACCCATACAGAGAGGGGAGGGGCGTCAAAAAGCAGACAATCGGGGACGCGCAACACGCGTCGGAATAAAAACTACAGGTTGTCCTCATCCGCATGCACTTCTGGCTGGTGGTCAGCGCTGCTGCTATGTCAGTGGCTACTCTGGGGAGGGGGTGATTGGTGCGACCAGGCCGGTGGTTTTTCAAAACACGAGCCATACTCGTAGTATTCTCGAACAACCCGAAACCTTAGAAATGAGTCTTTTCGCATGCAAGCAACGAACCGCCAACGGGATTTCAAATCGCCCATGGCCAGTAAATGCCCGAGACTGAGATCCCATCCACGCAGCGACGGGGGGGCTAATCCCCACGCGCGGACCACAGCCGGTTCAGCATGCATCAGGATCTGTACTCGCACTGTATGTACCGTGTGTCCTGCGCTCTGTGATTCAGCTCTCGGACCCCGGCCCCGGAGATACGGCGATTGAAATCGCTCGATTGCGTGCGGCCAGCCGCTCGCTGGCTGCAGCTCACCGGGTGGAGGGGCAGGAGGAAGGAGCAGATGGCATGGGACGGTACTCTGCTGTGGTTTCGTTCAAATCCCAGGATATCCTGCTGCCGCTGCTACCGTCTCTCTGGGTGCTCGATCGGGTCGATACGAGTTTCCGCGTCGGAAGCGTTGTGCTGCGTACAACATACGTAGCTGCTGGTGCTGCTTTTGCGCGTTGCAGGTGCTGGGTCTTTTGAGGGTCTTTGGGTCTTTGGCTTTCTTCGTCTGATGCAGCGCCACACAACCACCCCACGTCAAAACGTCGACTGCTGCTGATGCTGCTGATGCTGCTGCTGCTGTTTGTTTGTTCCATTGCCCCGCTGCAACTGTAGACTTTTGTATTGTATGGGTGTGTGTGTGTATGTGTGTGTGTATGTATGTATGTATGTATGTATATATGTACGTATGGGATATGTATGGACGTTTGTGGATGTACGGACGTATGGATGTATGGATGGATGTATGTATGTTTGTACCTACCCACCCACACACCTACATACATACATACATACGTACATACATACACAACAACAGAGTACTCTGTACAGCCCAACCTATGATGTTGTGGATTGCGAATGACTTACTTACCCGCAAGCTGAGTCAGCCGCACTGCAGACCCCACTACAGTCAGCGGTGCTTCTGGTCTGGTCTCCTGGCCTTCTGGCCTTCTAGCCCTCTGCCCCACGACTCTGGTTCGATCGCAGATCTCAACCAGCCAAAACGGAAACACCGCCGGCTGCTGCGCAATGGCTTCCCACATGAGCCACCTCCTGCCGCCCGGGTACAAGCAGACGGTGCGGGACTGGCTTGCCGAGGACTGTCCGAGCTTCGACTATGGCGGGTTTGTGGTGGGGGACGAGCCCCGAGAGGCGAAGCTGCTGGGTAAATCACCGGTACGTTCGTGTGGGAATCGGACGAAAAGGGGAGGTGGTTTGGTTTGATGCCGGGGAGTCAGCGGGGAGGATGTATAGAGTTCGGCGATTGCGTCGGGGAAGTCCAATTGGGTGCTTATTATTATGGACACTGATTGCTTAATCTGATTACTGGAGATCCCTAATATAGCTCAACTCGACTAACCACAACGTGTAGGGAGTCTTAGCAGGCGTACCATTCGTCGACGAGGTCTTTGCCCAACTGGGCTGTACGTATGTGCATCCCCACCTCCAAAAAAAACAAAAAAAAAACAACCCTAACTTTGACGGTCTCGAAAAAGCGTGGAGTGGCATCTTACCGAGGGCAACAGCTTCTTACCAATCAAACACGTCGCAACGGTCAGGGGCCCAGCGAGGAAGATTCTCCTAGGTGAGCGAGTGGCGTTGAACACGCTCGCAAGGTGTTCAGGGATTGCCACCAAGTGAGTTTTACCGTCGGTTTCTTCCAGCGATGCGTCACCATATTGAGAAATGTTCAGTCTGTTTCATTTTACCAAGCTCTGTACCACATCAAGCCCAATCTGCTCAATTTCTCGACTGGCGATCTTTCCCCACTGAGGCATCATTCATATGCCCTTTTGTTCCTTGTACACCCCCTCCGCTTTACTCTCTCCAAATATTGGGTATTCTACCCACTGTTCCACCCAAAGTAATCCCCTAGCATTAGCCCCAAGTATGAGTTACGCCCCACCCCCTTTCCAAACCCCTGCAACACCAAGTCAGGACACTGTTATTTTCTAGTCCAAAGTCCTGCCACTCACAGCTCCTCCCCTCCCCCGCTCTCTCCCTAGATCCTCCGCCCTCCTCCGCCACCTCCGCTCCCATGGCTACACCGGCCGGCTCGCCGGCACGCGAAAAACCACACCCGGCTTCCGCCTCGTCGAAAAATACGGCATGCTAATCGGCGGCATCGACCCGCACCGCCACGACCTCTCCGCCATGGTCATGCTCAAAGATAACCACATCTGGAGCACAGGCTCCATCACCAACGCCGTCAAAGCCGCCCGTGTCGTCGCCGGTTTCGCACTCAAAATCGAGGTCGAGTGTCAGAGCGAGAAGGAGGCGGACGAGGCGGCCGAGGCGGGCGCGGATGTGGTCATGCTAGATAATTTTCAGCCGGAGGGAGTGAAGGCGGCGGCGGCGAAGTTGAAGGAGAGGTGGAGGGAGCGGGGGATGAGTCATGTGCTGCTGGAGTGCAGCGGGGGGTTGTCCGAGGGGAATTTCACAGAGTACTTGAGCAACGGTGCGTGTCCCCACCCACCCCCCCCCCCCCAACCAACCGATCCCCCGAAAACTAACAGAAGAGCTAGACATCGACATTTACTCTACAAGTTCCGTCCACCAAAGCACGCGGCATATTGACTTTTCCCTCAAAATTTGTACTAGTACATTAGAATAGAACCCCCCATTTTTACATCGCACACATTGTACATACATACGTACATATATACGTATAAAAATATATAAAATAAAAAACGACAACGTACCCCAACCCCAACCCCAACCTCAATCATCTCATCCCCTCTCCACCCAACTCCAAGAGAAATCAAACATCCATACATACATCCATACAATAATAAAAAAAAAAAAAAATAACTTGAATCAAATTAAACTAAATTGAATTGGATTTGGATTTGGATTGTTTATTTAAAAAAAAAAAAAAGGGAAACACCGCACACCACCCTGTATATAAGATAAAAAATTGGGGAGGAAATCCCCAACCCCCCTCAAAAAACCCCCCTTCCCCCACCGCAACTTGACGAAACAAAAACAAAAAGGAACAAAGGAAAAAAAAGGAAAAAGGATTGTCAGAAATTACAGTTGGTAAGAAAACAACAACAGAACCAAAAAAAAAAAAAAAAATAAAGATAAAAAAAAGTTAAGAAAAAAAAAAAAACCCCCCCCGTTCCTTCCCATAATACAAAAAGAAGGGAAAAAAAAACATATAGACGTACATATACAAACATATACTACATACATACATACATACATACATACATACATGCATACATACACACATACATACATATATATACGTACATATGCATCCCCCCCCCTAAACCCCCTCCTCCCTCCCCCGATTTTCCCCATTTTTCCAGAACAAAAAAAAAAAAAAAACAATAACAAATACATACGGATACAATACTATAGTGAAAAATGAAGACAGGACGAAAAAAAAAAAAAAAAAAAAAGGAATTTGAAGAGAAAGAACGAAACGCCCCCCCATTGACCAAACCACACTCACAACAAAAAAGATGAAAATAAATAATAATAATAAATAAAAAACATAATAATACTAACTACCAAAAAAAAAAACCAAAAGCTACCAACACTTCAACCTCCCCAGCCATGCCCACCTCCTCCGAATCTTCTTCCCCCCAGGCCGATCTTCCAAATCTACACTTCCTAACCCGCCGCCTCTCTCATGCTTCTCGAGAGGCGTAAGTGGCTGCGTGGTGTTTGTTGATGTTGCGTTGTGGTAGTAGTGTTGTGGGTATGAAGCATGGAGACGGCGTTGCTCGACGACGCGGCGGACGAGTACTATGATGGTTGGTTGGTGGGGTGGTACAAAATAAAGAAAAGAGAGAGAGAGAGAGAGAGGGGAGAACGTACAGGCAAATGTCTCTTCGATATTAACCACGTTTCTCGCACTCGTTTCCATAAATCCACACCCGTGCCTCCTTGCCCACTCTAGGCCTGTCTGGCTCCGAACCTGCCTATTACCTGCCAAATCGCACTTGTTACCTGCTACAATCTTGACTGGTGGCGGTAAGCCCTCCCCCCCACTATCGTCTGCTCTAGCTTCGGCTTCCATGTCTATCAAGCCTATAAAGTGGTTGAGGGCATCGAGCGAGTCGGCGTTGGTAATGTCGTAGACGAGGAGGAAGGCGTCGGATTTCAGGTTTGAGCTGGCCCATAGGCCGCGGTATTCTTCTTGGCCGGCAGTGTCGGTTAGGGAGAGTTGGTAGGTATGCCCATCGACGGTGCGGGTTACGGAGTAGCTGTCTTCTGCGGTGGGGGGTTAGGGAGCGGTGACTTATTGGGGGTAGGAGAGGGGGGTGGTGGTTGTGCGTATGTACCGATTGTGGGGTCGTATCTGGGGAAGTGTTAGTGAGAATTCTTTTCCCTGTTGCGCAACGCAATAAAAGATACGGATCTCTTGATCCCCAACGGACAAGCAGAGCTGCGATGGAATTTAAAAACTCACTCATGTGTCCACTGACTTCGCACCAGTCGCAATGTTATCGACGACTTTCCTACAATCCACACATGTCCCGAGTCAGCTACTTCCTCTCTTCCACTACATCCATTCCACACGGTAGACTTGTTTCCCTGCTCCAGAGCCAAACGCATTCCCGTCGCATGCAGGGAGTTTAGAAATTTCTTGCATACCACATCCACCGTCCCCGCACACGGTAATCGATATACGATCACTGCCATCCATTCCTTCCTTCCTGCTCTTCCCTGGGTGTCTTTCCCTTTTGCTTTTCGCGGCGCAAAACAAAATTCCCACTCTCGCTCGATTCGCGAACCGAAAAAGCGTCCCAGCAGCGACACCCTAGAACCAGAGATATACCGAGATATATATATGCGGAGGGTATATCCTTCTTATGGGTTTCCTGCTCTGTCTCGGCTCTCTCGCGTGTCGCCGTCGAGCCACGCGCGTGAGCAAGAAGAGAGGCTTGTTGGACGTGATGTGATGTGATGTGATATGATGGAGGATTGCTTGCACTGGGCAAGGCGAGATCCGCTGCAGCGAGTGGTCGCTGTGGAAGTGTTCTAGTGCGGTGCAAGGGGCAGGATCGACCTTTTAGGCCGTTTCTGGGCAGAGGGACGGGGATGGACGGGACGAATCCGATACGGGATGGATGCCACGGCGGCAGAAGTTGTGAGGGATGTACTGGATGTACTACGCCGTACTCTAGAGAAGAGGTCAACCCCGTCAGCCCAGAGTCTGCGATGATCCCAATAGGACGGGGGCTTTAAAACCTACTCTGTACAGACTCTACTCTGTAGCATCCTCCGTATTGTATTGGCTTGCAGCAGCCGGAGTCGAGAGCGCGGCCCTTGGAGCTCCCTTCCCCAAAGCGGAACGTTGTCCCTCGTCTCCCCCTATCCCAAACAGGTTAAAAGACAAGCCAACCAACTGGCCCAAGGGAAGCCAAAGCCACCGCATCCTCCTCCTCTGCGCCCATCGCCGGGAGAGCAACCGCAGCCTGTTTGTGCACCGGGCAGTCTGGCGAGTTGGCGACAACCGCCCAATGCAGGGGAAACAAAAAGCGCCACACTCACCCAGCCCGTGTTTCGTCTGCATTGCAGCATCTGCCCCAAGCCCCATCACCTCACCACGTCACATCGTCGCGAAGTCAGGAGACGCAGAGTTTGTGTTTTGTTGGAGCTATCGCCGCAAGTCACCATTGCCGTAATTTGTACGTAACAAACCTGTCCACCCCCCCCCACTACGCTTCTCCACGCCCCCGAAGCAGAGGGGAAATATGACCCGGCCGCGCGACGCAAAGGAAAAATAAAAAGAGGCTTTGTTTCAGCCAGGGGAGAGAGGAAGGAAGGTTGTTGCCTTTTTTTTTTCCTTTTTTTTCCCTTCGGTTGATACTTCTACAATCTACTATTCTACGGCAGAGTTTGTGGCTGGGAGGAACGTCTGATTGATTGGATGGTGGTTGGGGGGAGGGATACCGGAAAAAACAATACCAACAGCGAAAAAGCTGTCAGCGGTCGAAAACGTTTGTGATTAATCTTGGCTTCCTAGTGGCAGAATCCGCCAAACATCTTGCGGGGTGGTCCGTGATTAAATACAAGTAACGAAAATAGGTAAAAAATCTCTTTCCCCGCACACACACACACACAGCCACAATGAGATAATTACCCTTTAGCCCTCGAGCGCCAGCTAGCCCAGGCTTGTGGTAAAAGAGAGCGAAGTGATAAGGCGATGAGAATAAAAAAAATAGAGGGCATAGATGGTAATCAAAAAGCACCCCGCTAATAGAACCACAATTTGGACAATTTGAGATCCCATACGCCAAACCCGGAAACAGACGTTACCCTAAACAGCAAATGCCCTCCTTGCCCTTTATGTCCTTTGCAACAACCGACCTGCATACCCAAGCATATCTGGGCGATTCGAAAACCAGACGGGGACATGAAACTAAAATGGGTCTCCATAAAAGAGGCATCCATCAAGACGAACTCCCTTGGGTGATCTCCTCTCCACCCTTATTATCGTGCTGTTGTTGCTGGGACTTGTCTACCTCTGTAGGGGCTGGCTCTCCCTTCCTGTGGAGGGCTGTTGACTCCGGAGCTGACTTTGACGGGGTTTTTTTTGGAGTCTGTGTTTGCCGGCCGTTGGAATCGGTCGAGGTTCTCTTATCCGCGGGCGGAGGCATGGACGAGGATAGTTGCTTTTGGTGAGTTGTGCCATCGCGGGCAAGAGGAATGGGCTGGGTGGGTGACATGTCGCTTTTATCGGAATTAGTGCGGGGAGAAACTCGACCGTTCTACAGTGTCAAGTTAGCCGTATCCTGATGAGAGCTGCTCTGATCTATGTAGAGGTTCGTCTGGAAAACCTGCAACACACCTGCTTTGCCCATCTCAACCCACAGCTATTACAGAGATCTCTCTTCCCACTCGGGCCCCTTCTCCACTCAGGCGTCACCCCGGTGTGGCAATTTGCGCAATCCTTTTGCATCTGCGCCGCGCCTCTCCCTCTCTTCCGCTTTTTCCTGGATTGTAGTAGGCTCTGTAGCTCCTCTACCAGTAGCCTGTTCCTTTTCTCCATCTGCCGTAGTTCAAACTGCCAACTGGTGCTGCGAGTGGTCTTAAGTTCTTCAAAGACGTTTTCTTCGGACGCCAGAGCTATATCTTGAGAGCCGATCGGAAGGCCGTTGCCGCCTGTCATTGTGGTTGCCATCTCGGTTGATAAACTGGCTGGTCTATTTGAAAAGCGACTTGGTGAGCTGCCAGACATGGTCGAAGAGGAAGATCCCCCGGACGCCTGTTGTTGTGACTTCGATGAGCCTTTCGCACCGCCGGGTGCAGGCATGGACCGGTTGGGTTTTAACATTCTTGTCTGCGCCACGAAGAACGTCGGCTTCTGACCTTCGCTGGCATCACCTGGGTAGATGACTGTTTGCGCTTGAAGGACCTGGCCACGCTTGCTGATGAGCTCATGTTTAAATTGTGCTTGCTTTCCCGTGCGTGCTATTTCAAGTGCTCGTCCAAATTCAATCCTAGAATCCGGCCTCATGAGAGCCTGGATACTGGTTCCGATTAGATCCTCAGGGAGCTTGTCTAGGAGAATTTTAGAGGTGTACGATACGAAGAGAAACATCCCCGATGTTGACATCTTGGTCCAAAGCTCATTCTCGCTGATACCGCCGTTCGCTATTACGTCTTTTTTCGAGAGGACGTAGACCGGTCGCTCCCTACCGACCAGGATGATGCATTTGCGGCCCTTGCCCTGTTCCGTGTGTAGTGACCCGTGGCTTTCGAACCAGGTATAGCCGCTACGCTTCCGTCGTATCCGGAAGACCACGCTCACAGATGAGCCTGTCGAAGAATCCTTTAATTCTCGAGTAACCGGGACGATGTCACTGGGATGACATATCGATGATAATGCGGTTCCAACCAGCTCTTGAGCGTCGTACTCCAACACCTTTCGACAGGAGGGTGAAAGGTAGAGGAAAAGGCCCTTCAACGACAATACGTGCACGACGTCATCAGTATTTTCAAGTAGGACTTTATCCCATATTCGTCTCGAGAGCTCAGACTCGCCGGTGCTTATTGCTGTGAGGGCGGTAGAGACGTCGTCTCGATTTATAGTGTATCCTGGTTCTGAGATTTGTTCGTGACGGGGAAGGTCTGGTAGTACATATCTAGGGAGGTAGCCTCGCTGATAGTTGATTAAGTACGAACCGTCTAAAATATTTCATGCATAAGCTTTGGGGGCGAAGACCTAGAGGCGTGGACATACTAGGATTTTTATTAGAGACGGAGCTAGGCTGCTCGACAAGATCCACCTGAAACCCCACAACAAATTTTATTTCGTTCGTGTCCCAGCTGATCGGTATCATGGTCAACAGGTTCATGAATGGCTGCCCTCCCTTGCGGTAATTGATGAGACTGGTTTGAGCCTCCTGATATGCTTCAATCTTGGTCTTTAGGTAATACACGGTATCATCATCAACATATTTGCGGGGCACACCACCTTGGACCTTTCCATCGGGAGCTTGTAAGAATCGACAGTTTCTACCCAATATTTCGTGCTTGGTGTATCCAGTAAGTCGCTCGAACACCTCGGAACAATAGAGGATGGGCATATCGTGCTTGGTCACATCGGAGACGACGAACGCGCAGGACATATCTACGGCGCCAATGTTTATTTGAGGGTTGGGTCGCGTTGCAACTTTCATCTGCAAAAGGATGTCAGCGTGGCCGGGTCAGAGACTGGGTGCAGAATAGCGTGGAAGAGGTGCGGTGAAGTAACATACCAGAACAGCCATCATATCAAAGCCGCTAGACGAATACACTCCATCGTATGATGATCTCGGGGGACGGGCCGGACCGCATAATGGACGTTGCCGTTGTTGCCCATAGACCGACTGAAGGCCGTCTAGGTCGCCGTTGATGTCAACGAAGGGAAATACTCATTACGTGCCGGCTCGAGAGGAGGGGTAATTACCTATGGTGGGAGCCGGGATTATGACGTCTTCAGTCTGTCCTTCTATTACCTCATGCATACTAGGTACAGGATCCCGCATCGAAATCGCAGATCCCGACTCCTGTGAAGATATGTCGGCCAGAGGAATAGTAGACTGCAAACCCTGTACCTGCTCTGGCACAGAGATAACGGTCACCTCACTCAGAGTATCTGGGCTGCTTAGTTCGCCCAGTATTCCACCTGCACTCCCTATTCCCCTATCTCTTCGATCTCGGTCCTGTCCATTCTGTGAACCAAACGGCTGGTGCACGGAGCCCGCGAGTGCATCCTGAGGACTTTGATGTAGGCTCCGCTGAGCGAACAAATCCATTGACGTCAGGTCACCAGCGCTATGACCCGCACTGTCCGGCTCGAAGTCCATAAGCATGGTGTTCGGCGGTACTGGGGCGGAACTGGAAGCGATGTATGGGTGGGGCACACTGAGGTTCATTAGATTCTGTATGTGGAGACGTGGTTGAAATGGAGCTGATGGAGCCATGGTCGCAAAATTCACACCTAGATTTGCATAGTGTGAAGAGAGGTTGATGGTTCCCACCCCTTCGCGACCAGTGGCTGCCTCACGCATTGTCCCTCTATCTCGGCCATGTGCTGTGGATGGACTGAAATGGAACCCGTTCAATTCTCCACTCCCAGCATTGCCAAACTCTATCATAGAACCACGCCTTAACCCGCCCACCTGCTCGGTGGTATCCGTGACGAACAATTGCTCCTGCACACTCCTCCTTCGTTCCATCTCCTTGCTATTTTGCATTATTATCTCGTCCAGCGTGTTCCCACCAACCATGCCCGTCGCTTGCATCGGAGACATAGTATCCACGCCCGGAATCGATGACTTAGTCCCCTCTGTTGATGCGTACGGAGTGCCAAAGAAGCCTGTCACACCCGCAACTTCTGGTTCCATGGCGAGCTCAAAGACCGCTGAACTGTCGCCCGCGCTCGATACCTTGGTACTCTGAATCAAGCATGTACAGCAGCGTCATTGATATCAACGAAATTTTAAACTCCTAGAAGGTGGCAGCTGCAATCGATTGACGTAAAGGCGATGTGTTACCCCAAACTGTTGTGGTTCTTGGTTCTCTTTAAGGTCGAAGCTCCAGGAGCCTCAACCCTGCATTGTTCGCGACGAACTGGGGGAGTTCCCTTCCAAGAAACTGCGGTAGAACGTCAAGTGGCAATATATAGCCAGAGACTCTCATCTGCGCTATTTGCGACCGGAGATGCCAATGCCTTATCGAGGCGGGATGGCAGCAGCACCACGTCCAATTTCGGGATGACAGTTGTCGATTGTTCGGGTTCGTTGCACGTTCTGCGAGTGGAATCTGTTGTGGGGAGCGTGGGGACTACAATATACAATGTATTGGGCCGCTTCAACTCAATCTCGGGGCGGCAATTGCACGAATCAGACAGCATGGGTCGGGGGATTCATGGAACACACGTAGTACGCAGGATACGTAGGATAGTGGTACTTAGCTTGCTACGGATACTCTGGATGCAGCACGGAGTACTTCGTATAGTGTACCACTATGTACGTAGTAGTGTTCCCCAGAGCGCCCCTTTCTTTCGTTGGGCAAGTTGGTGATTAGCCAGTCCAACGCTTCGTACAGAGTACACGCGGGAAGGCTTTTGGCCAGACTCCCGTAATTAAGAACCTCAAGATGTGCCGCACCAAACATTCATGCCTGTAACCTCGCTGTTCGCTCGCCTGTACCGACTATCTAGACTAGTATGCTGCGTACGGGATAGTTGGGAGCTCACAGCTTAGTTGCGCCTTGTCTCTATAGAGCAGCTACTATCTGTTGCCTGCCTCTGGGGCCGCGTTCACAAAGTTCAGAGTAATCCTCTTATCTTCCGACCGGTCCTGACGGGAGCTCCCACGTTCCGCATCTGGTGCGTAGATTACGTCTTCGTGGTGTCTACGCCATTTCGGTAGTTCGTTTAGGATTTCTGAGAGCTCAATAATACTAACTCGAAATGGGTCGAAGCTCAATGGGGATGCGAGGTGTTGTGTGTGTATATACGGAGGACATAGTACAGACTTGAACGCGATAAAACTCCGCTCTATGGCTCGGATGTTAGGTTCGCTGAGGCTAATCTGAAATCATCAAATCTCGTATTCAATAAGTAGAAACATCCGGCTGTATCGGAACGCATAGCTAACAGAACACATCCCTCCAGCAGCCCCTGATGGGAGAGACAAATGGGAAGACCGACCAGCAGCCGCCTTTTGCGGCAAAGCTTTCAAATGTCTTCCCCACGCTGAAGCGTCAGGTCTAATATATCCCACACCCGTTGCCCTGGTCGTAACATAAGCCGCACAATCGTTCTACTCTCGAGAAATGCAATACTCAGACTTTCATATACTAGCAACGTGAAAGGCTCCCAGCATTCGCTTCGCGACTTTCAATTTCCGTCCTCCCTTCGCAGAAAACTGTAATTCATATCTTCTACGTGAGCAATTGGGCCATATGTCCTAGGCCCGTCGTTCCGGAGGTTGGGTTGCCATAGAATGATCTAAGGCTTTCCAATTCTATCACGAGAATCGCTCTTTCAAAACTAGTAAGTGTCGTACAACCATGTGCGTCAACGGGGACAGGACAGATATTTTAACTGCCAAAGCAACACAATGTCTAACTCTTTCGGCGAGTAGTGTCTGGACGCTGGCAAAGCGAGTGATCTTTCGAGAACCACTGCCTGCCACTTTCGTTATCGGGTACATCGTGTTGCGAGCTGTGACTGCTGCGGCCGTGCAGGTTGCAGGACTGCCCCGTTGGCTGATTCCTGTACCCTCCCCTCCAAAGGGCGAGAAGCTGTGGACACTCCTTGCAGCTGTAGCGGGTGTAAGTATATGTGTACTACATACATACAATTGTAAAGATTCATGGTACATAGAGGCCTATGTACGTTTGCATTCAATACAGGAAGTACCAACTCTAACGTAAACCAGCCCACAGAGGGTCTCAGGCGTATAAGTTCTATTTTTTTCCGGGAGCCAATCGCACAGCGTTGGAGCAACGACTTATGTAGAAACAACTTCGAATTTCGTCAGGACCCGTGGAGATGGGTGACTTGGGCACGCGCGTGTGAACCTGGTTCCATGTGGTGACGGATATTGTAATATCTCCTTTAGCATCTCACGTCTAAGAGCTGCATAAGCATTTTTGGGGGATAAGGTTCCACAAGGATAGAGCGTGCGCTCTCTCACACTAGATGACTTGCTCACGGCCTACCTCACTGCTAGCCCGCTGATCTGCAGCATGAACAATTAGAACCGGAGATGTTCCACTGCATAGAGCAACTGCGAAAAACCGTCGGCTGGTCAGTTTGGCCCAGCTACTGCCAGACAAACGAGTTGGAATAAACAATGTACATGCAGTATGCAATGCAAGGAGCACAACGTGTTACTTGAGCACTAGATTATCCAAAAGTTTCAAAAGTTCCGGATTAAAATTTTAGCGCAGCGAACTGACGGATACGATTCAGTCAACCTGCACACACCACACCCGAGCTGTGGGGGCTTGTATGACACTGAACCGTATTTGCTGGAGTGGTTCTAAGTACCGGTACACACAGCCTTCCGAAACCTCATCTGCACGACTTGAGGTTGATCTTTTGCTAGCACCTGCACGTTTCCATCTCATCACTACCATGAGGCACTCAGCCCATAAGAGATAGCGTAGTTAGTGGAGCTTGAAGCAATCGTATGGCTTCATCCAAGCTGGGATGCCTGGGATGCCGTGTGAGGTAGAACTAATTATGGACGGTCCATCTGTCGCATATTTTCGGCCAATCTGAGGCCGGCAAGTGTTTTTTTTAGCCAATCGTGGATTGGCATGAGAGCTTCTACGTTACCGCCGTTGAAACTTCCTCTCTCTACCTGAATGTAACGTCTTCGCGGCACCGTTCCTTGACTTTGCAGCTGCAAACCTGTCTCGCGCAAGTTCTATGCTGGATCTTTTGGCCGCACTCGACTTCACAGCGGCACCCCCGGACCCTCTCTCTCCGGCCTTTGCCTTCGCGATCCAATCCATTTTCCTATGTTTGAATAGATCCATCATCCAGTTCTTCCAAACGAGCCTCCCAGCAAATGACTCTCTCATAGTAGCTTCATTATTCAATAGTTCATTCGCGATTCGCTCCCTATAGTGCTCTAACCCTGCTGTTGCATCCCAAAGCGTGTCAACGACATGGGAGCCGACGATGCCAGTAGCTAGTCGGTTTATCTTGCCAAACAAGAAGTTGATTATTTTGCGCTTGAATTGTGCCGTTGACGTAGGTGAAGTCAATGAAGCCTGTAGAACGCGAGAGGCAGCTTTATTCTCAGCGACCTCCAGGATTGTATCGACAGGCAAAGCCAAGAGTCCTTCAAAGACCAAAGCACTCATAGGCCCCGGAACTGCCAGCATTGATTGCGCAAGAAGAGATCCATGCAACTGCCCAGGATCTGCCGTTGGTGGGTGATCATATTCGCCGGCATCTTGGAGTTGGTTCTCCCGGAGCTTCAACATTTTTGGGAGCCTGGTCTGGGTATCACTACCGTAGGCATTGTTCAAAACCTAACCAACTTCAGTATGACAGCCGCTTGAAGTTACGGAGGATAACCTACTCCTGCAATATCTGACGTATCGATACCCTTGATAGAACATCGCTCTATTAAGCTTCTGATAACGACCGTTCTAGACCGCTCCACGAGCCCACCAACTTGTGGCAAAATAGATTCGGCGGCTTCCTCTAGATCCTGCTTGCTGAGCCTATCCAGTACTTTTATGACGGCGAATCCAGCAGTCTCATTCCTCGCAAGGCTGCCAATCCTATCTTTCAAAAGGTTTCTATAGAGTGCTTTGAACGTTTTCCCTGGACAATACTTGATTATGACTTCTAATAATCGAGAGCCAACAGGGTCGTACAACAGCCCATTCACGAAGGATGCGCTTTCACTGCCTTCGGCAGGTGGGTCATCAGGGAGTAGCTTCCTTAAAATGGAGTTCTCGCCCTTCGACCGCCCTTTATCTGTTCCAGATAACTCTAGTTCTAGGAGCAGCTGCAACATTGGATTGCCCGTCGGATGTGCTGCTAGTGAGCGTAGGAAAGTAGTGTCGAGCCCCGAAACGGTCTCGGAGATTATCTTATCGACTGCGGTTTGAAAGACCTCCGGTACCGGCCGCTTTTCAAGACTAAGGCGGGTTGTCCTTGTATCGAAGCTCGAGATTCCAACGCTCTCCTTCTTTCGACTATGTAATAAAGAGAGTGTCGGGGATTTCTCTAGGGGCTGGCCAGATAAGACAACGAGAAGCACTCTGAGAACGTGCGAGGCAAACCGATCTGTCATGAGATACCCCATGTTGCCTTCAAGCTCGTTGATAGCGAATAGGAATAAGTTTTCCATTGACACGTATATTTCATCATCCGCCCTAATTGGCTGCTCTTCCAAGGACGCTGTCGATTCTTGGGTGACTACCGGCGCAGATTTCATAAAAAGAGTCTCACAACAATGCGATGCGAACCGGTGTTGGACTAAATTTAAGAAACTGTAGCGGGTTAGGCTCCATTTACCACGCTCAGTTTCGGAGTACTTACTGTCCGCTGAACTTTTGAAATAGTTTCTTCAGCTGCGCAGGTGTGGATAGAAGAATCAGTCGTTCCATAAGCCTTGAGCAGGACTGGCTGTTGGCAATCTTGAGCTCCTTGCCATCAGCCTCTTTGTAAACATTCTCTAGGAAGAGACAGCGCTCTATTGTATTATTAGTTTGAAATCAAACCATTAAGAGTTTGTGCGTACCCTCAGCAGAGTTGAATTGATTCAATTCAAGCATCTCATCCGCACGTTTGAAATATTCCTGTTCGCCCTCATTTAGTAATCCGTAGAAAGGTATCTCCTTTACTTCTCCAACGATTTCCCTCGTCCCGTCGCCCTTGTTCAGTTGTTGGCCGAAAGAAACGTAGTCGGCTTCATCTTCGAATTTCTGCTTCTTCGAGCTGTTTAATGCTTCGGCTTCCTCCCTCCTCTTCCTTTTCTTCTCGTTTTTCTTTTCATCTCTCCGTCCTCGTCTCTTATTCTCTCTAGGCATGGCTGGCGAAGAATTGCCTACTTTGCGGGATTTCGAAAACCGTGAAAGAGCTCTGCGACGCTAAGGTTATAAAAACGTGACCTAACTTGGAGGGTGAACAGTGCCGCCCTGTGGGCTGGGTGAGCCTCGTTTGCGATTACCTGTTCTCGAGAGAATTGAGGAGGCTGATTGCCGCTATGTAGTCAGCAGTTCCTTTTACAACGAGGTTTGTGGGGTATAAGAAATAGAGTCTTCTTCATTCATATGATCTTTTTGGCCATAACCGGTAGTAACGTTGTTCCGCTATTTGTCTGCCTGAATCAGTGAAAGAAGTCTTTGTCTCATATAAATGGTGTTACAATGCTTTTGATGGTGGTGGTATTATCTCTGTGTTATTACGCTACTATACTGCCGTCGGGAAACTGGAGCAATTATGAAAGGTCTTGCTGATTGAGCCTCCTAGATTGAGCTGCGTTCCTTCAGATCTGGATGGGGACGATGCGGCTCTGCGACACCCCGCCGACTCACCCGACGCACCCTTTAAAGCGGCGCCAACTGGGTTAGTCGCAGTGAGGATTTCTGTCTTTTCACCGCCAAGACCGTAACTTGATTCTTGCTCCCCAACCCGTGTCACCATGATATTAAGACAACTGGTCCTTCGACAAGGTTTGAGGACCCTACTCTCACTGTGCCCAGAAAATTGTACTAATATTGCTGTAACTGCACAGGCCGAAGAGCTTTCACAACATCTGTGTCCCGGTCGTGGGCTCATCCTCCGAGTGCTACGACCGACAAGCCAGCCGCACCACTGGGTGAGGCTGGAGCTGAGGAGCTATCAGTCGCAGATATTCATGAAATATGGAACCATCAGCGTTGGTCACGCATTGCTCACTAACTGGACCATGCTAACTCTACACTACCAGAAAAACAAACCGCCTACCTGGGCTCGACTATCAGCCCACATTACGAACCACATGTGCTGATCAACCACCCCCACTCCCCGAAGGACATAACTCTTGAGCTTCTCATGGCCTCACAAGCTCACCTAGGTCACGCAACATCACTCTGGAAACCTCAAAACCAACGCTACATCTTCGGCATCCACCAGGGCATCCACATAATCTCCCTCGACATCATCGCCGCACATCTGCGACGAGCAGCAAAGGTAGTTGAAGGCGTCTGCCAACGAGGGGGCCTTGTGCTCTTTGTCGGAACACGAGAAGGCCAGGACCGGTGTGTGGTCAACGCAGCGAAGCTTGCCGGCGGCTGTCATCTATTCGAACGCTGGATACCTGGGAGTATCACAAACGGGCAACAAATTCTAGGAAAATGCAGGATGAAGGTCGTGGATGAATTCGGCAATGACCTGGAGGGCTACGAGGAGCAATTGGTGGACCGCGCAACGTTGAAACCGGACCTCGTCGTTTGTATGAATCCGCTAGAGAATTATGTCCTGCTGCATGAATGTGGCTTAAACAACATCCCAACAATTGGCGTCATAGACACAGACGCTGATCCAACTTGGGTTACCTACCCAATTCCCGCAAATGATGACAGGTAATATCCTAATTTCCCAATATCCCCTTCATTGCATGCTAAAGGATCTACTTCTAGTCTTCGCTGCATCAACCTCATTGGAGGTATTCTCGGAAAAGCGGGGGAAGAAGGGCAAAAGAAGCGACGTGAAACACTATTCCGAAGGTGATATACCGACTCTTCGCCCAGCGCTAGGGCTGGAGAATCCGCGAGTCAGATATAGACCATAGCAGTATTGGAGTATTAGGCAGTATGGTTAACATGTACAATACAAATGAGATTCTCACTGCGGGAACCAGAAACCAGATGAAATTCATTGCGAAAACAACAGAAGACCCTAGTAAGGGCTCTATATCTAACGTTTTGTCCAACGTAGGCCTCGTAAAACACATGCGAATCGTCACAAGGCCGTCTAATTTATGGCCCTCATAGTCATTTCAACACTACAACCGTCAGGAGGATGGCTCGTAAACATATCCCACCGGGCAAGCTAGAGTGGGCACTTACACTGCAAAAGTCCCCGCAGAAACCGGCATCGCCCTCAACAACGTGGGTCCAATCCCCTTCCAAAACCCACCAAATCCCTCCCTTCTAAACGTCTGCCTAAAGCAATCCCTCATATTCCTAAACTTCTGGCTCGCTCCAAACCCATCACTTTGCATTTTGCTTTTGACTACGTCTAGTGGGTAGCTCCATAGCCAGAGGGCTTCACCTGCCAGGCCACCGTATGTAGCAACCTTCCAACTAGGGACATCTTTCCGTTCGATTTTATTGCGGAGTGCGTCGGCGTTCATAAGGTACTCGAATACTAGGAACCAGATACCATAGGCTTGGGCTTCTCGGAGCACCGTGACGACCTCTCCGCGGTACAGGCCGCGTAATACACCTTGGTGTGTAGAGAGCTTGCGGATGCAATCGATGGGCCCACTGTAAAGACGCGCGGCGCCGTGGGGCTGGGTTTGTAGCCTTATTCGGACGTGCTCGATAGGGCCGGAGATGATACTATTTGCAACGCCGGCGGAGGCGCCAGCCAGGTAGTATTGGGCATATGAGAGGTCCTTATGGGGAACTTTACGCTGGATGTTGTAGGCCTCGAGACGGCGGCGAGCTTCATGGAAGGCACCGAACTGGACACTAACCTGTGGGGTGGTTTAGCCATGGGAGATACTTATGCGAGAACATAGAAACGCTATAGGTGAGTGGTTTGTCCGTAGAGCTAGATGGGTGTTTGTAATTCTTCTAGGGGAAAATGGGCTTCTTACACAAGCTCCGATTCCAACTAGAGGCGTTAGTGTGCCCTAATACCCAAGAGCATATTAGTATTATTCCCTATTGGCCACCAAAGAGCCGAAGTGAGACGTTCCAGCTTATCTGCTAAAAACACCAAGGCAGTGAGCATACCTTATAAAACGCAAAAGCCCCCTCATTCCTCCATATCTTCAACGCACAATCCAGCGCATTAGAGTATTCTGCAGTCGTCTGAAGTCGAACTTTCACGATATCTAAAGAGCAGAAACCGGCGCGTTAATGCCTATCAGCACTCATGGCTCTGGGGTTTCTTACCAAAGGGTTGGCCTTAGCAAATTGGTTGACATATTAGCCCACAATCCCATCACGAGTGCGGCAGATACAACATTTGAAGGGAGAGAGCAACGCATCCTAAAAGGCTAATCCTCGCCCCTTCCCGGCGTTCCCCCTTCCCATAAAGCATAAGCAGCCATGGGAAGCGCATCTAAATAAACCCTCGACCCAACTAACCTAACAAGACCTGTGCTGTTCCCCCCGCAGCGCCCGCGAATAAATCCTTAAACGTCCGCACAACCCCAGCAGTTTCTTCCTCAATCGCTGCCATGACAGCGCGCGTGCGTCCCCTCCTCCAGGGTCAGGTTTTCTCTGATCAGTAGGCAGGTTATACGAATTGGGTTCGTCGACGATTGTGTGGGAGCTCCGGTGCACCGACTATCAAACACTTGGCGTTGTGTGGGGCGTTGTTTGCTCTGCGCGACGTAAAAGTTCCAACTCTATCGGGTTCTTTCCTTAAGATAATATTAGCCCGAGCTTTCTCAAAACACGTAAGCATGCAATAGACTAATTATTATTCCCTATGTTTACAAAAAGATAGTGTCCTATATGAGCACGAGTGACCGTCCTCCCCACTGCGTCTGGGCAAACCCCAACCTAGAAAACCCCTATGTTGTGTACTATTGCGACAGTAGCCTTTTACATACCCGAACCACTAAGCCTTGTCCAGTAGAAAATATTCGAGTAGGGAAACAGTAATCGTCTGTTGGGACTTCTGAATCTATAATCTCGATTGACAAAAGGTCTCCCAGAACCCCCCTCCCGGAAAACCACCACGCTATGCTCAAAGGGACTCTAGACCGAAGGAAACAAAAGTCTGGCAAAACGAGGCTGCAAGGAAAATGATAGACTTCCCACGACGCTTTTAGCGAGCCACACTAACAGTGTTGTGCTATGCTCAGTGATAGAGCATGAAGAAACAAAGAAAAGTGGTAAAGTGACACTAATCTTCAGGGAAAGCCCCTGGGGGTCGCGGCTCCAAGTCGTCGACCACTCTATCGGTAGCCCCGTCAGTAACCTCATCGGCCACCTTGTCGGTCGTCTCCAAAACTTGGGACGCGCCGTTCTTTTCAGCATCGCCGTTAACGGTCATAACAGATTTCTTCCCCAACCACTGTTCTCTGAGTACTTGATATATAAAAACCAGCTGCGAGTCACTTTGTACCATCGTCATCCTCTGTTCCCGGAGTTTGTTTACCGTTTCAAATACCGGATCAAGATTGGGGGCTCTGCTGATTTCTTCTTCGATAGAGCCATCTTCCAGCTCCTGCAGTAAGTGATCAAGTGCAATGAAGGTCCCAGACCTTCCCACACCTGCGCTACAGTGTACAATTCTGGGTTTCTCTGGCACCGCGTTGTGTTCTTCGGATAGCTTTATGAGCCGAAGCAAGGCAACTTGGTTTTCACCTTCCGGAACGCAGAAATCCGGCCAGCCAGAGAACAGAAAATGCCAAACAATCTTTTCTTCATCGCCGACAGTCAGGGACATTTTACGGATTGTGGATCGCGATCCTTCGTCTTCTGATAGTGATAGTAACTTGACGGTCGCCTTGAACCCATCACCGAACTCATCCTCATCGTTGATAGTCAGTTCATCACTAGCCGTGAGGTCTTCGGGGAAGTATTGGAAGCATTTGTCTCGGCCAGCCTCCCAGGTTTGGGTGAGCATTACAACCACCGCGGGGTTTGGTGTTTCATGCCATATCATACGCCAGATATGATTAAACTGTCCTTCCTTAGGGCCCTGCAGCGTACCACACGATTAGCTTTGTACGCTCCCTGTGGGATGGATGATAAGGTGGCGCACCTGGGTAGCAATGTATCTCTTGTCCTCCTCAGACTTCAAGCCACGCAAAAGGATTGGCGAAGCATTAATATAGTCGCAATGATCCGGAGGGACTTGCAAGTGGATTCGGTTGTTGGCCCACGGATGTATGTTGGTGTATCTGTTGCGCGCTTTCGTGTGTGCCGTATTTTCGACTGCCCATGGAGAGTCGGGGCCGGGCTCCAGAGTGCCCTTCAATATACGATCGCGCTGCAGCCATTCAAGTTCCTGGAACTTTTCTATGATTTCTAGAGGTCGTAATAGCGAGACCGTTAGCTGCATATTCCCTTGCGCATGCCAAGATCATCACCGATGCACCCAAAAATTCATACGCACCTGGCCTCGTCAGGCGAAGGAATGCCGGGACGTGGTGGGCTTCATCCATTCGTTCCTCTGACGCCTTCCGCGCTGACTGAGAGGAATTGGAGCGATTGCTCTCTGTTGACCGCGACCGCTTGGACAGCGCGCTATAGGGCCGTTTGATGTCGAGGGTGGTGGTCATCGCCTTGAGTTTGGCAGCAGCACGTCGCCGCCGAGATATGAGTAGGGGGTTCAGGGTGTTTGAATGCTCCGAGCAGGAGCGAGTAAGGGAGACGGGTTGGAATAATATTTGGGAAGGGAATGTGTTTCTTTGTGCAGTGATTCTGCGGGTTTTGGAAGGATTACCTACCGCTGAGTGATGCCTGGCACGCTCTCGATCTCGCCGGAGCCACGACGAGGGGTAGCGGCGGGATGTCCTGGTAGTCTGTCGCGGGTGGGGATTCTTCGTTATCCGCATCAACTCGCAGACGCCTGGGGGTACTCTGTACTTGTACTACGTTAGACTTTGGGAGGTTGAAACAAGAAAACCAACTCGTTTGGGAAATGACACAATCGTGGGCATCGTGTCGCTTCCGCCACATGATTTAGCTGAGATTCGGCTACACAAACCACGTCCAACCGTCCACCGCCATCTAAAGCCATCGCCACGCCACCGAGACCAACTCTGTGGAGGATCATTGGGTTACGCGTAATGTGACGATGGCAATCTGGCTCCGAGTTTTTGAGGTAGGTCATCCTTTACTAATTGCTGAGGCGTTGAGAGAACCGTCCAGCAGGTGCCGAGCTGACGATTTCGGGAAATTTCTTTTTTCTCCCTAGGCATGGCTGACAGCCCGAGTAAGAGCACTCTCCGTGCCCTTCGATACCATCCAGAGCTGACTTGGGATGGTAGCTGCTTTCGAGTCCTGTTTTCCATCGAGCTGTTCGGAGTCTCCACAAAAGGATACAAGAAGTTCGGTACGGAAAGGATCCATCCGAGATGGGCGGCACAAGCATAGAGAGTGGGTGACCCCGCCGCCGACTTGTCTGAGGACTCTGGATTCAGTGCTTATGGAGTGCAACAACCACAGATCCCGGCGACTCTGACCTGAGGAGGTTCTTAAAGCACTATATCGATGAGCTCAGGGAGCAATTCCGCGGCGGACCCCCGCGAAAGTAATGGGCTCCCTTGGCTATCACATACGGGGGGCGGTTTTTTTTGGGGGGACATTCCGGGGTATGACTATAGGCGTTCTAAGGCTTTGGGAATATACTGGCCAAATATCTGGGTGCCCAGAACAACATTGTAAAACCTGAACAAACTCCAATACATTTTACTCCCGTTTTATTATATATTTTTTATTTTTTATTTCCCCACCTATCAAAGTGCCGTTTACAGCGAGCACACCGGACATCAAATTGGGCTTCCTTCGACGGATATCCATGTCATTTAGCTCTCATTCGGTCCGAAGAGTAATTTCCACACCCTTATCAGCAGCACCAGTTTTTACCTCTCCCTCGAACCGGCAAACTGGGTCTCTTTGTTGATTTAGGGCGTACACATTCAATAGAAAGGGCTTGCTCCTCCTCTTAGCAAATCGTTAATAGGGACGTTTTTTTTGCGAAAGGGTGGGGGGGGGGGGGTTTATTGTATGGGTAAGGTAGGGGAGGAGGCTGATTCGTGGGCAGAGGGTTTGGGGGGCGAGAGGGGTTAGGGAGGGAGGGATGGGGTCAATGCTTTTCTGTAGTTGGCCCTCTGAAAAGGGAAATAAAATAAAATAAACTAAACATGTGGGTATCCCCTCGTTTTAGGGGGTTTGATTTAGAAATTTCTAGTGGTAGACTACCGTAATACCCCACTCACTTACTCATCATCATCATCGTCATCACCACCACCAACCCCCCCACCTTTCTCCCCAGCAGCATCCACATCCGCACTCTTGTCCTCCTGCTTTCTAAAAAGCGCCGCTAGGAAGTCCGCCGTAGACGCCTCCTCAACATTCTTATCATCCCTACTCCTCAAAAACCGCGGAAACCTCAAACTCAGGCCGCGTTCATGGCTGACCAGGTCTATCGCGGCCGTGTAGACGGGACTCAGCGTGATGTCTGCAAAACCCATCTCCCACACGTCTTGGGGCTCGAACCAGACGTCGGGCTCCGGCCCCTTGTATTCGATATAGGCGGGGCGCGAAATCACGTTGTCGGAGGCTTCGGCGTACTTGGCTTTGGTGTCGGCGTAGAATTTGTCGGTGAAGCCGGATATGGCTTTGCAGACGGCTTCGAGGCGGCCGGTGTCGGGGTTTCGGACGGCGAGGAGGACTGGCGACCACCATTTTGCTTTGCGGCCTTGGCCGTGCCAGCCGGCGATTGGGATCAGGTCGAGAGTATCGGCTGCTGTGTGGTAGTCCTTTTTGACTTTGAGCCAGGAGTCGAGGCGCTTGTCAGGCTCGTATGTGGCAAGAAGGGCTTTGCGGCGTGTTCCCTTATCTTTATCCTTCTCCTTATCCGTGGATGTCTTGGACTTACTATTTTTCTTGGATGTTGATAGTGGAGGATGCCGCGGCTGCGAATCGTGAGAAGCATCTGTGGTAAGCCCTAAAGGAAAATCCGCCGCATTGTCGAGTACTTTGACCATAATACCCTCGCACTTGAAATCGGTGGCGGATTTGAAGAACTCCAGCACGGCTTCTGAGTCGGCGGAGCTTGCATCAATACTCTTCACCCAAGTGAATCGTCCTGGAATTTCGATAAACAGACTCCGTAGCAGTTCCCTCCTCTCTCGGAATGGGCGGTTCAGCAGCTCCTCCCCGTTCAGACACATAAGATCGAAAGCAAAGAGACACACGTGAACTTTGACGCTTCCGATAAGAACATCTTTCCTCCCTCTACCTGCTAATGTCTGAAAATTCTTCAGAGTTCCCGACTCACGATCGATTGCTACCACTTCCCCTTCCATGATAAAGCTCCCAACGCCTTCCCCACGAATTTGGGGCACCAATGCCACTAGGTCGGGATATTTGTCTGTCATCAGTTCTAGATGCCTTGAAAATATTGATACTTTGCCGCTGCCATCGCAGTGCACTTGAGCGCGTTGGCCATCGTACTTATACTCGCAGCTAAAGCCCCTGCCTTGCAGCTTTGTGAGCATTTCACTAAGATCTCTAGTGATACTTCCTAACATTGGCCTAAGTGGTATATGGAGCTTGAGACCACAGCGCAGTAGGAGTTCGTCGGAAACTCCTACTTCGAGCAGGCATGGGACTAGGTCATTGTAGTCAGGGTGACGAGCAAAACAGGCCTTCACAGTTTCCTCTGCCCTTGTGAAAAGTTCGGCAATCATGTCCTTTGGAAATGATGCCAGTTCTGATCGCGCACGAATGGGGAACTGCCCGCCTGGGGGGCGCGAAAGGAGAAACGCCCGTGAAAGGGCAATCAGCATCGTTGTTTTTACAGCACCAATTCTAAGCTGGTTAGCGATTAGCCAGTGGCCTAGGAAATAGGGGGATAATTGAAGGATTACATGTTGTACCAAGGTCCTCACAATATACCTGCTCTCTTCCCCACCTCTCGCATCTTGTAGTAACCTCTCCACTATGCGTTGCTTCACTTCCTGGCTTCCGGTCCCCTTAGTATTTGCGATCTTCACTAGTGACTGATAAACACCCTTGATGGATAGAGGTTTTGGCTTTCGTAATGTGAAGCTTTGCCTCTTTTTTGCTTCAAAAGCAACGTCTCCCGCATCACCATATTTGTTATATATGGTTTTCAATGTTTGGCTATCCAAACCGCAGACCTTCTTGAGGGCTTTCGAGATAGCAGACCCACCAAGACCAAGTTCAAGTGATACGTATGGAGGGGAGATGGCGTTTGTGGCGAGCCACACCTATGAGAGGAGATGTTAGGATAAAATAAACGGTATTGGGCTGCCTCTCATCAGCGAGATAGATAGTGTAGGGTGATTTTGGTTTAGAGGAAATTTCCAACTGGATAGAAGACGATGTGTTTACATATTGGGTACTCTTCCCTTCACGGCGAGGGTTTGGGGACCCGGTGGGAGATCCCAACAAATATTTCAAGACTTACAGAGGCAAGCAAACTTCCCGGGTCTCCCTCGATGACAGTCCTCAAGAAATTAACCAATACGTTCACAATCCTAATTCTGCTCCGTGTGCTATTTACCAAGACAAAACATCTTGTCAAAAGTGCATACGAAGAATCCCCGCCCTCATCCCTCCAATGCGCCTGTAGCCCCTCGATGTATTTTGCCGGTGTAAACGTCAGAGCGTCTTCGTCAAAAGGGATTGTAGATGATATTCCATCTTCTGCCGACGATGTAGATTGCAGAGCAAGAGTTGCCTTTTGAGACATCGTTGGAACACATTCAATTGTCTCCGGTCCAATAGGGCCAGTGCTCTCCTCCTGGGGGCGCGCCAGTCCCCCTCCCCCGAGATCGGATGAACTCTCCTGGGGGCAGCCTGAAAGGGGTTTATCCCTGCTCCACTGCTGGTGTAGCTGCTTTCCTAGCTGTTTGTCCGTTAATCCGCTCGAAGAAACCGCTCCGCTAGCCTCTCCAGGCTCCGTGAGCAGCGGGCGCTTCTTCTCTTTACTAAAGAAGTAGTCCAAGGTCCGTGTTGTCTGTAGTGGGCCACTGTTGTTCCCCTTGCGTCGCTTCGTAGGGCTCGCCATGTTCTAATTGTCGAAGCTCCAGCTATTGGGTTTGTTGTGTTTACGGTTATGAACGACGTCATTAGCCTCAGCTATGCTAAGGTTATAAAAATGCTGCCCTCGGCCTCACCCTAATCCGGCAGGTGAGCGACGCCGCCCTGTGCCCGCGTGACAAGCGCTAGCTACTGTAGCTCTTATGGGCGTGCAGTTTGTTCCACCCTCCATCCTCCTCAACCACTCATGGGGAATCCGCAACCTCACCAGCTCAGTGAACAGGTCGTCCTGAATTGAGAATACCCCGCATTCAGTAACGCAGCAACGATCTTAACAGAACTTCGGGATGGTTCCGCGATATCAACCGGCGGCTCGACCATATGGACCGGGGGCTCGACCGTATAGACAATCATCGAAAGGCCGATTATGCCATATGTATTGATTTGAGGGTTTGCATATACTGATTTACTGGTTACAGAGCGGCCAATATTACCGCAAGACTCCAAAACAGCTGTGCCAACCGCCCTGACCAGCCTCTAGCTGTCCTGCACGCATATTCTTCCAATGCGCCTGCAGTCGAGTCACGCTGCAAGAATGTGGTCGGGGCAATGGACTTTATTCTTTTGGTGCGATTATTCTTATGGTAAGAGCCTGGGATCGGAGTGGAGCCGTGTATTCATATTCTTACAATGCGATAATTCTTATATCGCTAGATTCTTGCAGCGTGACTCGACTGTATTCTGAACTTTCCTGAAACGTCGACAGTCAATGCAGGGTTTTCCAGAGATATGGATATCAACCCGATCCTCCGAGGCCTAGAACTGAGTATGGCCAGGAACCTTAACGAACGGAAACAGAGATTGCGTCTAGCCATCGGGCTACATAAACGGGCAGTCTAGACATTGCGAAGGAAGGCTGGGGATTACTGAACTTCATATAATAAAATATTGATCGGTGAGGGCGGTTTCCTGCTGGGGCTGGGGTTCGGCTACCCCTTGTTGTCATCCGTAGCTAAGAGAAGTGCAAATTGCGGCGAACTCGCCCCGAATCTAGGGGGTGCCTGCCCACCCGGAACCCCTACGTCCTAGACTGCAGGTTTCCGCCTCTCCACATCCAGTCCGATCGCGTTACGCTGCCACGTCCACCCTGCGAGTCATTGTTGCGGACGACCTGATAGAAAGTGTCCGCACAACCACCAGCATTGTGGAGAGGCGAGACAGTGATCCACACCACCACCAGCAATGTGGCGGTGCTCAGCACCACCGCCGACACTGTGGCAGAAGTAAACATGATGTCTCGGATAACCCAGAGTTTTGGTTATTATACTGATTCAGCTGGCATCAGGCCTCGAGCCTTCCATCACCGTTTAAGCATATAGAGTAGCCTGAACCCCGTAGAATTAGAATGCCCAGTTTGCATCGAGCAGTCGAATCCCGCTTTCTGGCTGAGCCTAACAGTTTAAACCTATTCGCTAGAACCAAAGCCTGCCTGTGTCATCCAGTCTAATTGCGTGCTGTTATACAGAGGTCTCCCAACTTTCCATGCATGGCTTTAAGACGCATTATCCTTCCGCGAAAGGATTGCTACTTGTCTGATGGTAGCGTGATAGCAGGCCAGGTAGCTTGCGATCCCGGCGCAGACGTTAGTGCATGCTGCGTTCAGGCGAGATATTGTATATCTAACCTCTATTGTTGGGCTGGCACTGGCACGGATAGAGTTCCTAGTCCTTGTACAGATAAGACGTGGACATCAAAAGCTTGTGGTTGCCCATGTAAGTTGGATAGATATCTTTTCCTTGTTACAGCAAATTGTAGCTCTAACAACCCTACCAGATAGCCTGCAAAATATAAGTTTCGACCGTACTCCAGCTGAATGCGCAACTGGTGACTGGTCCTGCGTTACGAAATGCCCTGATAATACCTTCTGTTGTGGAGCCAACAATACAGCCTGCTGTAGTTCCGGAGAGGGAGGTCCACTGATCACCTATCCGAATATTCAAACGATAAATGATCGTCCCTTTCTGGCTTCAGTAATGGGCACGCTAATCGCATCACCAACCGCTACCGTGAGTTCCAAACATTCTGGAACTGTAGCCTTCTTGAGCCCTAGCGCATCCAATTCTAGCCCTACATCGGAGACTAAACCGTCACCGAGGAATATGATTGGTGTGAAGTTGGGCGTCCCCTTAGGTTTCGTCTGTTGTGTACTTGCTATAATTATCTGTATTCGCGAGCGCCGATATCGACATTCGACGAAAAAACAAGCCTGGGGGAATGGAAACCGAACAGAAGGGGTTGGTCCGGAAATAGGCATGGGATCAGATAGAACTATGCCACCCGTACATACTCCCACTATCACCCAAACAGAGCTTCCTGTGTCGAATCTCTCCCCCGAACTCGATACTGAAATCGTCTCGGAACTCAACTAAGACATCTGTCTATTGACAATACCAGGTCCGCCCTAAGGGATAGAGGCATTATATGGCATTTGTTCTCTAAGCTTTCTTTTTACATTACGTTATAATATTTGTAGTGGTACAAGTCCTGTGGAACAACAAGAGTTTACCAGTGCTGAGTTAGCTGGATTCAGTCCGCCTTGCGAGATTTCTCCGCATATCCGCCTCTCTGAATACGTGATAGTACAGAAGAGACTGCAGGCCTACTGGTTCTGTTATTTGCGCATATAGCGCGAAGGACATGGCAGATTGTAAGGTTCCGCTCGATTTTTGATTGTATCACTCGTGTTTCACTGCAGCAATGCGTGGTTCATTCCGTAGTTGCAAGCAATTGAATTCCATTGTATACATGTAGTTCTTCTAGTCATTGTTGACCTTACCCTTACTCCGTGGCCTGATCCTAACACTTAGACCTGCTTCACCAAGCTCTGTAGCTTCTACTTCTAGCTGAGGGAAGCTCTGCACCGTATAGGGGTTGGCCGCCTGGGGGAAGTTTTTGGTAGGTTGGTCTCTGGACGGGTGGTACTGGGGGTTCGTAGGTTGACTGGGCGTTGTGGGTGTGCTTTGTGTCGTTGTTTGCCTGTATGTAGTCTTGGTTGCTTTCCTGTAGGGTATGTCTGCGCTGTAAGACAGGGTGTTCAAAAGGGGGTAGTTGTGCCCTCAGCTGTAGGGCAGCAGCTGGGTGAGGTTTTGTATTGCCAAGCATTAATGTGGCTGTGAGGAGCCAAATCATGGTAAAGTCGGAGCGGATTTTTATAACCTTGGGAATTACTCTACAGGATATAGTTGATTCTCCCTCCGACTTTCAGGGTATTCATTTTCCCCCAGTGTATTCTAATGGATACCATGTAGCGGACGAATTCCGTAGTGGGTGCTTCGTCTGCTGGAACCCTCGATAACACGCCCTAAGCGAGCCCACAACATGCCTAAACGGTATACCTAAGAAGTTACCACTCGCTTAAAGCCTAACCCCGTAGAAGTGTTAACTAGTAAGGCCTGGGGTATAGATACCCGGCCTATCCTCCTGTACCTACCTTCTTCTCTCCTTGTTCTGCAATTTCTACCAATAAAGTCTTTACTGAAACTGCTATATCTCTCTGAAACTGCCGTGTTCTCACATCGTCCTCGCTCGACCGCATCTGGTAGCTTGCGGCGCATCATGAGTAGTTTGTACAAGAATAACGAAGCATTTGCTGCTATTAAATAACTCTGCATTCGTGCATGTACATACATATATATAGAGTACGGAGTACTCTGTACTGTAGAAAGCATTTCTAGCCTTTGTTCTGGCAGAGAGGTAGCAATCCTGATTTGCTGTCAAGACGGGCTCAATGGTCGACCAGCTCACCGTCTAAAGCGGCGACGGATGCTTGCTGACAACGATCCGACCACCGACCACAATAACCAGCCGCCACGTCTGATATGGCAATATGGCAATGGTAGCAGATCCTGGGAGTGACCCAGCAGAGGGGAGAGATGCTCGGGTGGAGGACTATCTCAACGATAAACTGCAGACTTACGACGATTTAGAGGGTCTAGAGTCCCTGTTATCCACCGTCAAGAACCAACATGATTTACTCGCCACACAAGTGAGTTCTAAGTACTGCTGCTCTGCTTTCGCTCAGCTGCTTGGCTAAAGGGTTCTGTAGCTTCGAGAAGCAGAAGTTTCTCTTGAGAAGGCGCAAAAAGCCTCCAAGTCGCATGCATCCTCGGTGCTTCGACAGTCCGAAGCCTTTCAAGGACAGCAGGCGGGCATAGATCGTCGATTGCTTATAGTCACGCAGTCCGAAACTAGCGATGAAGCCGCCCAGAGATTTGAACGTAGTATGGAGAAATTACGTGACTTGGATATCGCGAAAGGCTACATGGAGCTCTTGAAGGAAGTTGAGGAACTCAGGTACAGCCATAGCTCACAAGGGTACATTGTTACCGCTGCACCAATATTGACGGCCCTGTGAAGCGCGGAGGCACGTCTCAATATCAAAGCGGCTCCCTATACAGCATTGAAGTCATGCGCTCGATTACAAACCCTCTCGCAAACCCTAAAGTCTTTGCAGCCAGCCGCCGAAGGCGCTGCACCGCATCTTGTCGACCACGTTGAAAAGGTTTCAATTGCGGTCCATAAACAAATGAAAGATGTGTTGGAGAATGAATTCGAGGCCTTGTTGGACAGAATCAAGTGGCCGAGCAAAGAAATGAGAATCAGCGGAGCTCTTCAGAGTGAATGGAAGGAAGGGGTTGGGAAACTCCTTGAACTACAGAAAGTGTGAGTGGTCTTGGAGATATTTATCCCTACCAGGTTGTTCAATTTTGCAAGGCTCGATATTTAGTAGTCAAGCGGTTAACTAACTACTATTCTTAGAGACCTTGAGACAAGTGAGGGAGGTAAGAAAACTAACGACGACCGGAAGGAGCCATTAGTTCTGTTGCCGTTGGAGTTAATGGCGAAGCCCTTAGAGCTTAGATTTAGGTATCATTTTGAAGGCAATAAACCAACCAATAGAATAGACAAGGTTAGGCCCTTCCAATCGTATTGTGGATCTGCTTATATATGCCTAACTTATTCAGCCCGAATATTTTCTCTCGCATGTTGTCAGTCTCTTAAATACGTATTGTGATTTTTTGTTACAGTACTTAGGGCCTATTCTTCGCTCTCACTTTGCTGGATCGGATACAGGAGTTCACCCTTTTTATACTGACTCCACATTTGCATTCATCACATCTTTACTCCCGATGTTAAAGAGAAAGATTTCGCACCTATTACCGGAAATCTCTGGACAACCTCAGTTGCTAAGCCATTTTATCCATGAGCTAATTAGCTTTGACGCAACACTAAGGGAGGAATGGGGTTACGGAGAGGGAAGTGGCCAAGAAGCGTGGAAAGGGTTGACATGGGAAGTGCTTGTGGGGCAAGAGTGGTTTCTCAGGTGGCTCCAGGTGGAGAAGGAGTGTAAGCCGGACCATTTTCAATTTTGGTTCGAGCCGGATTGCTTTGGGCTGCGCTTATTATGTGTGTCTAATGGTAGTTGCTTTTTCGAGATACCAGACTATTATATCCGCAAAGGATGCATGGGAGATTGATTATGACAGCGTCGACGCTTCGATGACCAAATCGACCAAGTCTGCTATTAGGTTGAAGGATTTACTAGAAGCGATTACAGGTTATTCATCTTCCCCTTTCTCAAGACAACGCAGGACTGACGTTTCAAACCCAAGACCGTTATCGACCACTGACATCTTTTTCCCAAAAGTTGCACTTTCTGATCGATATCCAGATAGCTATTCTCGATCAATTTCATCACCGTCTTCATTCCGCAATAGAGGCCTACATGGTTTTGACATCTTCTATCGCTCGAGCTGTTCAGGGTGTCAGTAGAGAAGACCAAGCGAGCCTCGCGGGCGTAGGGGGTTTAGAGAGGCTATGTCGAGTTTACGGCAGTGCAGAATATCTTGAAAAAGCTATGCGAGACTGGAGCGATGACATCGTAAGCTTTCCAAACTATTGAACAATCAATGCAATTCCAAATTATCACGCGTTAGGGGTATCACACTGACCTATCTCCCCACCGTAGTTCTTCCTCGAGCTCTGGGAAGAGCTTCAAGAGAGGGCTAGAAAAAATACGGGGAAAATTTTAACAGGGCCTATGACCGTCCAAGATGTCGCTAACCGCACGTCTAGCACGGTTGGCTCAGGGGATGACAGCGGTGGACTTTTTGACGAGAGCGCTGGTGCCTTCAAGGAACTCCGTGTGCGTACAGAAGGTCTCATTGTGGAGCTGCTTTCGAGTAATACGAAAGAAGCTCTGAAACCTTACTCCCGAATGTGTGTTCGCAACCCCTCCTAGATATCCTTGTAGGAGATTTGAGCTAAACCAAAACCATCTAGATCCACATGGTCGTCACTCAACTCCGATGCCACTACGACCATAACCCCTGAGCTCGACCCCCCAATCCGCCAGCTCTCTACCTACCTCTCCTTTCTATCCTCGGCCATCGCCTCAGCCCCCCTCCGCCGCATCTTCCGCCAGCTAGCCATCTTCCTCCAACAATACCTCTGGGACTACGTCCTAATGCGCAACACCTTCTCTACTAATGGCGCTTTGCAGTTTTTCCGCGACGTGACTGCCTTCTGGGATTTGATGGATATGTGGTTGGGTGACGGACAGGGCGAAGCAGGTATGAGGAAGTTGCATGAGGGTGTTAGTTTGTTGAGTTTATCGGCTGAAGAGGATGGTGGACAGGCGGAGGATGGGGCTGGGTTGCGGAACGTGGAGAGGAGGCTATTTGAGAATAATGTGAAGGCGAAGGAGGTTTTGGAGGAGCTTGGGCTGGGGCTTTTGACTGAGAGCGAGGCGAGAGCAGTGTTGGAGAGGAGGGTGGAGTTGGGAAGTTAATGAGTTGTATTGCCATTCATCCGTTCACTGTCTTGAAGCGTCATATGGGCAGATAAGTCTATCCGAACTGTATTTGCGATTCCGAAGGAAAAACAAAAACCTTGCCCACGAAGCCAAACCATCTGGCATTTAGGAAAAATAAGAATAACTCCTTCCGAGGAGAAAACTTACCTATTATGATCTAACCGGCCCGTAAACCTTGCTTAAAATAGTAACGAAAACTAATACCGTGAGGCCTGTTCCCTTGCTGTCTATCTTTCCTAAAACCATTTCCCTTTAATACCTATCAAGTGATAGCGCGTGATCAGCAACCCCTAAAATTTCCGGAAGGAAAGAAAAAGGGAAAAAAAAAATGGATGAAACTAAGGAGTAGTCTGGAGAGAGGAAAACTTACTCCCTAACAAAACCTTCTTTTTCTGATTACCGACAAACTTGCTCACATCTTCGGCAAAGCCTGAACTATGCTCCTCTAACCTATCCATCGAATCTCCAACGATATTTAGTTTCTCGGTCCGTTCATTGATTTGGCGTTGCATGTATGCCCAGTAGCCCTCGTCTTGGGGGCCAGGGGGCGTTGTTTGTTGCTCCGTCGGCTGAGCGCGTTGATTCCCGGGATTGCGTCGAGAGAGGGGACGGTTGGGGCCGCCAACTATACTAGATGTTAGAAAAAGGGGGGGAGGAGGGGGAGGGTTGACTAGCTTAGGACGTCCATGTCTGTTGGTGAGACATATTGCGTTCCGGCTATCCACTGGAGGTTAGAGATTGTGGGTCTTTGGGGAATTAAGGCCTCTGGATTGAATAATCTGTCTTGGGATTGCTGTCTTTAAAGAAGAAGAGTTAGCATCTCTCATGGCCATCCAACCGTTCGCGAGCACTTACAGCTCCTTCCCTGCACCCCAGACATTAACTAAGGCTAGCTCCGACGGACCCGACCAACCCAAAATATCGCCAGATCCCGTAATTACCGCTTCCGCAAGTCTATTGGGATCAAAAATATTTTTTATCCTAGCGTTTCCAATTTCTTTCAAGCCCGGTATCGAGTAAGCTCTCACAAACCCGTCGTTGAAAATGCCAATCAATGCATGGCCGCCCCCTTCCAGCTCCGCTTCTGCAACGGCGGCAGATTCGCACAGGAACTCGTCCCATGTCTTATGCGCACCTTTCGCAGACGCAGGCTTGAATATCCTAGTACCGGCCTGAGTAACTGCAAGAAGCACGCCAGGGACCCTTAGCCCTTCGCGGAGACCTGCGACGGTGGCTGGGCTGGCATATGCACCGGCTCCGGTTTCCGCGTTAAGAGGGTACAGAGTAATCACGTGGTCTTCTAGTGAAACAGCACCGGCGTATTGAGCGGTATATATACCGGTAGGTTGAGGAAGCAGCTTAAAGGTTGCAATATGGCCGAGATTAGTGCCAACAAAGAGGAGGATACTTGAATAGTCTATATACCTTATCAGAGATGGATTCAAGCGAAGAGGGCTAGTAATTAGCAACTCTTACCATCCCCCTCTAAGCTCATTACTCCAAATTCAATGGCAGTAGGCCATTCGGATTTCGACTGGCCTTGATTGGCGCTCCGACGAAGGCTACCGCGTCTGCTCTGCTTGATCAGGTCATTTAGTGACACGCTGTGTATGACAGTAGGGCCCTAACATCATCAATTAGTTGAGAACATCCCAGGGCCTAGCCTTCTGTCTTACTCGTAGGTCCACAATGTCAATGCCTCCAGCCTTATAGCCCACCGCTAAAAACCCTACATCGCTCAGTTTTATAGCCGAAACAGCGCCATTCTTGCCAGCCAACACAGTAAGAGGTAGTAGACCCTCCTTCAAGGCAGGGTCCGCCCGATCTCGAATATCCATCAGACCTTCAGCATGTCCTCCAGCATTCAGTTGGAGACTTCCCACATCACGACCAAAATTTGGGTTGCGATCCCACCGAAATACGACTGTCTCTCCTGACCCTAAACCAGCAGCGAGCTCACCGGCCGCGCCCGACATAGACATGTGAGTGACCTCTACATCATCCAACCTTCTCAGTGCCTGGGATACGTCGACTTGAAGAACGTCCTCATTTTCGATTTCATCTCCATGTCCTGCATCCCAGAGGTGAATTGTGCCGTCCGCGTGTGCTGTTTGCACTATAATCCTGTTTTGGTGCCGTTTAAGGGGGTGAGCGGCTTCGGCTCCGCCTACTACAATCTGTGTAGAGAGGTCCCTTTTCTCTGACATGCCTAACCATCGTTCTCGTTTTATTGCAGCAAGGTCTATGCGATGCGCAAATGGGTGTACTAGGGATAGTGAGAGATGGAGACTGTTAGTTGGCGAGATGGGTTGTCCACTAGGAAAACTGAGTGTGACTATTTCGCCCGACGAAAGAAGTCCAAGGACTGCGACAGGATCCTGGGCACCTGCGTAATAAGGAGAGGAGCGGGGGATGAGACAGAAGTCAATGACCTCAGCGCTCGGTGGAGTGGGAAATATCCGCTGCCGCTTCGGAGATGCAAAGTGGTCGGAGAGAACCTGCCACGAAGAGGTTGCATAATTGGGCGTGAGACCAAGCTCAAGAAACGTGATGCCTTTCGTCAGCATAGTTGTAGGCGCACCCCCGGCTATAAGAAGACCTGTATCGTCAGGATTTTGCTTCGCGCACCACGCTATGCGAAAAAGAGGCTCTTTTAGGGAAAACGTCCCCGGCGTTGCGCCATAGTTCCCAACGCTTGTGCCTGGCATATTGACATTTGGGTCTTGTAAAGTCCGTGCCATTATGACTCTACCGTCCTTCGGATCCCAGACGACCATGCTGGAGTCTTCATGGCCAGTTAGTATAAATGTGCCAGTTGGATGCCAGAGAGCTTGGGTTAGCCTTGGGTACCGAACGCTGTTCACGGACGTGGGATCGGAGTCACCTCCAGGTGCACCTCGAGGAAGTTCATACTGGAAAAACTTTGTTGATTTGTTCTCCTTGAAGGAGAATATTACTGCCCCTTCGGTGTACCCAATAAGTAATGAGCCAATATCTCGTGGATGAAGTGCTAAGGTCACGACTGAAAGTATTCTAGCCTTTGGTGATCGCTCCCGCCAAAGATTGGGGATCCTGAAAGTCGAGAGCCTTTCCCGATCGAGATCGTAGGCAACAATATCCCCTATTCCGCAATCAGAGTGAGAATCGGGGCCCCGAGTGATTCCGTCGTACCGTTTTGAAGCCCTAGAAACATCCAATCCATGCTAGGATCGGTCGCCAGTGCCGTCACATACCCCGGGGGCACATAGTTCGTGATAATATGCTTTGTGTCCAACGAATATATGGCAATATTATTTTTGGAATCTACACTAATTATCTTATCCGCGCAAAACTGCAGGATCTTGACAGATGCCTTTCGAGGTAATTTCAGAGTTACGCAGACGCGCTTCTGACCGAAGATATAAATCTGGCCGCTGCCATAAGAGGACTCGCTCGTCCCTACTGCCAACAGCGACTGTACGGGATCGTAGGCTACGGTGCTTATTCGAGAGTTTATTCCATAGCGAGCGATCTACCACCATAGACTAGTTAGTTAATTTTGTCAAACACGATGTGGACTAGAACTTACGTCGTCGAGGATGAAAACCTCAGGACCTAGTCCCGCAGAAAGGTCATGTTGTATCCCAGCTTGCTTACCGCGTAGGAAGTGTGCCATCTTTGCTAGGTCCCCTCTGCTGCTAGTAGGTGTTGAGAAGCAGACGCTGAACAGGTCAGGTAGTCGCTCGGCCAATGAGGCTCTGCGGGTTGGCCCCGCCTTGCAGCAACGTCATCTCTGCAGCATGCACGGGATAGGGCAGGACAAGCGCACAACACACGACTTGGAATCATGATCTCTGCCCGCTCGGATTCTCAAAACAGATGCTATGGTATTGATATCTATGCCTGTTAAAAAACGAACTAAGTTTCCTAGAAACTCGTATGCGCCTTCGGGGATACTCTACATGGAGAGTGTCGAGCTCGGCGCTCGAGACAAATCACAAGAACCACACAGTTCACAATTCTCCTTACAATTAGTAAATGGGTGGCAAACGGCAAGTCGCTGAACCAATTTTGAAGCCAGCTAGCCTTTATTTGGCTGCGATGGGTTCCTGCTGGTGTTCGCTCGAAGTACCGATCGAGGGCTTATCGGCTCCATCGTCTCCCATATCGATATCCTCGTCAACATCGCCTTCGCCTTCATCTTCTTCAATATCATCTTCTTCGCTTCCGCTGCTTTCAGCCTCCAAGTCTTCGCTGCCGGCGTCATCCTCATCAACAGCTTCCGCTGTTACGCCATTAGATGGGCCAGCGGTATCCTCTGCGCCCACCATTTCAGCATCCTCGCCTTCAGCTTCAACTCCAAGCTCTTCAGCCAATTCAGCCAATTCATCTTCCTCTTCATCTGCCCCATATGTCGATCCATCGTTGTCAATGGTGTCTGCTTCCGGTTGGTCAGGTGGAAACTCCGCTGGCGCTGACTCTTCTGAGTCCCTGTTGAGTCGCATAAAACCTTTAGCTTCTAGACATTCTGGAGGACAGAGGACGCTTACCACTTGATGGCAAATCTAGTGACTCTTGGTTTTGATTCCAGGACGCTCCGCCTAACCCTCTCAATAATCGGCTTGCCGGGCGGATTCGCTGTCAACTCCTCAGAGTCGTACTCGTTGTTCACGTAATACCCTACGCGGACAAACTCCCTCCCGTCATAGCTACAGGTAAGGAGTATCACAGTGACCCCAAGAATCTCAGAAGTTGGAATGCGCTTTAGATCTGGGGGGTCGGCTTCAAAGATGAACTTGTTTACACCGACTGGAATAGGCCCAACAAGGAGAGAATCGAGTTCCTGGTCGTGTTCATCAGATGTTGCAGAACCGACATAGGTCAACTTCCACTCAAGATCTACCGCTTCCGTCAGCCGTCGCGCTGGAAAACTCGCAAAAAAACAAACTCACCTTTTTGAAGTTGTTCCAAACATTCGAACGTGATTTCAAACTCGTAAGGCGCGTTAAAGGGAGCCGGGTTGTTGAGAACATTTACCCCTAAGAGCGAAACGACAGACATATTCAGCTTGTGGAAACGCGGTAAGAGATTTCGTGGTAATGCTGTACGAAAGTGGTGGGTTTTGGGAGTGTTGAGCTTTCCACGATTATCGCGAGTTCTTTACGCGAAGCGCGTAAAGTGGAATTAGTTCTCGAAAAGTCTACCTATCTCAAAATTAATCAAATCCTAACAAAGCTATCTATAAAAGCGTAGGAAATCGGATTGAGAAGTTTCTCACAGAATTGGTGTATAATCCGGCCGGTATTGTTTTCACGTGACCTTCCGATTCTGAGGCGGCTCAAGTGAATAATGAGTCCTGGATCTCTTTCATCTTGCATTTGGCATACTGTCGCGCCGGTCTGCCTCTTCCACTTCATCGACTCCCTCTCGTCACCTCTCTTAATACGCGAACCTCTCTCGTTCGTTAGTTCATTTGATCGATTTGCAGTGTAAGTCTTCGGATGCAACCCACAAGGCGGTGCTACTTCTAATTTCATGAAGTTCCTTTCATCTCCATCACGATTAACACCGGAAGGAATCACCGAACAGGAATCTGCAATCATGGCAGATGCGGAAGCGGAGTTGGCATTTCTCAGGTCGATGCAGGCTTTGAATGATCAGGCTGGACAGTATCAGTCAAATGGTAGACCTGTTGGAACATTGAAAGAAGAACCTCAATCTACAGAAGATTATGATCATTTGCAACAAGTGAAAGATGCCTCTTTTACTGCGAATGCAGATGATGTCTCAGCTCAAGATGTTCTTTCTCCTACCTCTACATCCTCTCTCGACTCTGCTCATCGTCTTCATGCCCCGTTGGACCCCTCAGCCTTACTCCCAACTACGACGAGCTCAGCACAAACAGCGCCCGCCAGATCCAATCTACAATCCCTCCCCCGGCCTTCTTCTCATGGACCTATCCAGAAACCTATTCCTCCTCCAACAAACTTGGCCAGTATGAGATCTCAGACAATCGGTGGCTTCGTCGTTGATGACGACGACGACGATAATGAAACCCAGCTACCAGCAACTAACTCAAATGGTTCATTGCACGCTCCATTCTCTATAATTGGTGGTGGGTCACCGATTGCGTCTATTGATGGCATCCCACATTCTGGGTCACATAAGACTCTATTCCCTCAAGATGTACCATTACAAAAAGTTGCAGAAGATCACGATACCTTAAGTGTTTCCCGAGAGAATTGTACTGCATCTGACTTTGTTGGTGTTCTACCTAACACTGGCTCTCTACCGGATAATAATTCAGCTAAATCTACGCAGTCACCTCTTATTCCGCAGGTGAATCCTGCTACCCAACAAAATTCAACATCAGCGGCAGCAGTACCCAAGGCCCGTCTACCACACGACAAAGTCGGGATCTTGGAGGATAGAATTAAGGAAGATCCAAGAGGTGATATGGAAGCGTGGCTAGTACTAATTAACGAACACCGAAAACGGAACAAGATAGAAGAAGCTCGGAAAGTCAATGAGAGATTTTTTAAAATCTTTCCCATGGCTGTGAGTGACCAATTGCTCTTCTCTACACAGAGGATATCTAACACAGGATCCAGGCGGAACAGTGGGTTGCTTATGCAAATATGGAACTCGGAAGCAACAACTTCTGGCACGTGGAACAGATTTTCAGCAAAGCTCTCCTGAGCGTTCCTAACGTACAGCTCTGGTCTGTTTACATGGACTATGTGCGCCGTCGCAATAACCTTACAACCGACACCGCTGGCACTGCTCGCACTATCATCTCTCAGGCTTACGATTTCGTTCTGGAGAATGTCGGGCAGGATAGGGATTCTGGTCGGATATGGCAAGATTACATAACCTTTATCAAGAGCGGCCCGGGGGTGGTTGGGGGAACAAGCTGGCAGGACCAACAAAAGATGGACTTACTTAGAAAGGCATATCAGCGCGCGATTTGTATTCCTATCCAAGGTGTCGATATGCTATGGAAGGAATACGATGCCTTCGAGAAAGGACTCAATAAGATCACTGTAAGGCAGTACCTATGATATCAATAGTCTCAGAAATTAACGAAACTAATAGGGACGGAAATTTCTCCAAGAGAAGTCGCCAGCATACATGTCCGCTCGGGGAGCCTTTATAGAGCTTAACAACATCACACAAGGCCTCAACCGGACTACGCTTCCAAGGCTTCCGCCAGCACTCGGATTCGATGGTGATGAGGAGTATCTCAGGCAGGCCGAGATATGGAAGAGATGGATTCAATGGGAGAAGGATGATCCTCTGGTTCTTAAAGAAGAAGATCCCGCTGCCTACAAGGCACGTATATTGTATGTTTTCAAGCAGGCTATAATGGCTCTGAGGTTCTGGCCTGAGATATGGTTTGATGCATCTGAGTTCTGCTTCCGGGAGGATTTAGAAAAAGAGGGGAATGATTTCCTGACCCAAGGAATTGCGGCGAACCCTGAAAGCTGCCTGCTAGCGTTCAAACATGCAGATCGGCTAGAAGCTACTCTGCCGATGGAGGAAGGAGAAGAGGGTTTGAAACGGCGTGGCGCCGCTGTGCGAGAACCATATGATAAGCTTCTTGACGCATCGTACGAACTGATTGCGAAAATCAAAGCTCGAGAAACACAAGATATCGCTCGTATTGAAGATGCCTCGATTGCCCGCCAATCTACTCCCAGTGCTGGTAGGGGTGATGATGACGATGACGAAGGCAATGAAGCTGATGCTGATGCTAAACGTGCTGCCAAAGAGGTCCAAATTCAGGCAATCAAAGATGGCAATGCGGTGCAAACCCGACTGTTGTCCAGGATTATTTCCTTCACCTGGATTGCTCTGATGCGGGCCATGCGCCGCATCCAAGGTAAGGGGAAGGTAAACTCTGACATTGGAGGATCGCGACAGGTCTTTACCGATGCTAGGAAAAGAGGCAGACTTACAAGCGATGTCTATGTCGCGAGTGCTTTGCTTGAGCATCACTGCTATAAGGATCCTGCTGCTACCAAGATTTTTGAACGTGGTGCAAAGCTATTTCCCGATGATGAAACTTTTGCGCTTGAATACCTCAAGCACCTTATCGCTATCAATGACATTACAAGTAAGCCCCTAGATTACATCCCACTCCCTCTACTAACCTCCTACAGATGCCCGAGCCGTTTTCGAGACAACCGTCAGCAAGATGTCACAGAAGAATGCAAAACCAGTATATGCTTTCTTTCACCGCTACGAGGCTCACTATGGGGAACTCTCCCAAGTCGTTAAACTAGAGAAACGCATGGGCGACCTTTATCCCGAAGACCCGCAACTTACACGGTTTTCTCAACGCTACTCCACCCCTGGATTCGATCCCACCGCGGTTAGGCCTATCATCTCACCCGCAGTGCAGATGCGTCCAAAGGGGATGCCCACGCCTAGCCACGAAATCGAGCAAAGCACCCCTCCGGCTAAATTTGTACAAATTACAAACTCGCCAAAACGACCCCTTCCGGCCGACGAGTCAGACAATGAGCTCACACGTCCCCGGAAACTCATAAGGGGAGAATCACCACTTAAGGGCGCGGCTGGACGGCGGCTCGACCAGCAGAAGCGCAACCGGCTCCGTATCGACGGACTTGAAGGACAGTCCTCGTCGGGATGGCAATCACAATATTCCACACCTATTCCCGCTACGGCAATCCCCCGTGACGTCCTCTTCCTACTCAGCATCATCCCGAAAGCCGAGACATACCACGCTACCCGCTTCAAGGCGGAAGAGATGGTTCGATTATTGAGAGATACCAACATCCCGACTGGACCTTCGTCGTTGCGACCTCCCTCAATACCAGTAGCACAGGTACAACAAAATGGTGGGTACTGCTCTTTCAATACACACAACTTGAACTTGTTTTTTTGCCCTGCAAAACACCAATTTCTAAAGTCCGTTTGATAGTAGATTTCCGAGTGGTGATGAGCGGAAATATTAACTTGAAGATGTAGTGGGATACCCCTTCTCGCGATAACGTCCGAGCGATCCCTCGCTGCATCGTTTCCACGATAGAAATGAAGCGCACCGAGCCTTCCGGAAAATTCACATGTGCAAGGGACACCTCCAAATCAAGCGGACTATCCACACAACAATGCGGGAATCATTTAGTGGTTCTCATGTATTATTTTTCTATCCAAATTCCGGGTACTCGACCGGCGGCAGATTCCCGGTAGCGCTCTGTGCATACAAGGGGGAATTTTTATTATCGGACAGGCCACGGCGTTCAGAGGATCATGTCTAGGAGATCATGGCAAAAACAGTGTTGTTTATGTACATACATTAAGTAAACCAAACAATAAGACAATCTCCAGTCTGTGTGCACCCGTGATACATTAACTCCCGCATGTACTTCTATATGAATGCATGCGTTATCGTCCAGTGAGTGACACTCAAAAGGTCGCGACTGAGCTAGTCGAAGTCGCGCGAAAGGAATCTTAGCAGACCATTCATGTTGTGGCCATAGTCATGGCACCAAGTACTGCTAAAGGCCCAGGACAAAGCACCTAGATAGCTACATACTTGTATCAGCAACAGGTGAACTTATAGTCCAGTCGGGTGATAAGTAGTTGGTTGAATTGTAGCAACCCCGCAGTAATTTGTGTTGCGAGTGGACAGCCCAGAAAGCTGTTTAGTCACGGCTGGACCGGGCTCGACAGAAAATCTGTTGTGAATAGACAGGAACATATGTACTCTCATATTGTACTCTATACACAGATACTTTATGTATGTACAATACTTGTACATGTACCACACAATGTACCAAAATCTAGTTATGTAGTCATAGTTCCCACCTCGCCTCGCCTCGCCTCCGTACAATAACAATGAATACAACCCGTGCTGCACCGGATTAACACAGTGAAGTGAATATGGACAGTCCTGGGTCTATAAAAGGCGCTTCCAGCTCCAAATTTTTAACTTCTTTTTCACTCCTCGTCCCAGTATCTTTCCAGCCTGTGTCAAGAGGCGCTAGACCCACAACCTCACTAAAGCACCCTCCCAGTGCTTCTACACCCTTTAGCAGGCCATTATCGTTGCTCTCTATTGACTATTCTATTGCTATATTGCCCTACTGAAGGACTTACGTTTTCGCTCTAGTCTGCGTGAGTGGAGCTGGGGTGAGTAAGTATTGCCGCCCTCACTGACGACGGTAGATTCGCGTGCTTGTCCCAAGGAACCAGACATCTAATAACAAAAAATGGCCGGTGCCGGGAAGAGGAGAGCCAAGAAGGAGGGGAGGGGAGGGACAGCTGCTACCACGGGAAGTGGAATGGGCGCTGTTGTAGATGGTGGCGACGGAAACGAATCTCGAGACGGAGCTGAGGGAGCTTCTGCTACTCAGGCTCTCGTGCCCCTAAAGCCAGCTACCCCGTCTAAAGGAGTCAAGATCGAACTTGATGAAGGAGTGTACAAAAGACATGCAGTAAGCAACATCTCTCTATTTCTCTATCTCGACGCCCCAAACTGCACACCTTGTGCCTGCACATGCCCGAAGTCCTGCCGCCCCGAAACACTGTACCGACCTTCTCCACACATTCCCAAATCTCTCCACCAGTGGAGAAAGAAGCTTTCATCGCACGAGGCTCAAAGTCTATCAACCCTCATCCATGGGGTACTCTCAATGATAGAAGGGCACTCTTACACCCATGGGGGGCGCTCCCGGAGCTAAACACGATCTTGTGTCCCGGGGGCACGCCCGCCTCCCAAAAGCAGTGTCGTGCATCAAAGGCGGTCTCGAAAACGGCCACGAAGGCCACGAATACGGCCTAGGGCGCGTATTCACTACCTTCATTCACTAACCCACCACACGCCTATATATACCCCTCTTAGCCCCTATTTCTCCCATCCTTCCTCTCCTCTACATGCATATCGTGCCTTCCCTTTCGACTTCTATTTTCTACATAGTGCCTTCCACTTTCTACATCGGTCCTTCTGCTCTTGGCACTGCCTTCTCCCGCTGCCTTCTATCTTGAGCCTTCTCCCCTCCACCCTCGCATCATCTATCCAACAACTAAGCCTTTCTCGTTCTTATCACCCCAATCACTCTTAAGCTCTACCACCAAGAGTCTTCTATATTTCACCTCATCCTATCTTTCACGTTCTCAGTATCAGAATGGAGATCCAAGCATATCGCTCGTTCAACAAGGCCACTAACGAAGAGAAGTATCTCATGCCTACCTCGCTTTTGCAGCGCAAGGGATGGAATACGCAGGGCCAACCGATCACCATGTTGGTGAACTCCTACAAGATCACCAATTGGCCGGTCAAGAAGGTTTATCAATACGATGTAAGTCGTCCGCTGGATCAACACCCACCACATTCTCCTCTGATACACTGTCTCATGCGATTATCACTAATGCATTGCTGTGACTAGGTTCTCGTTGGTTCCGGAATTGAGAAGCGCGCTCTCATCAAGAAGGTCTGGCACTCAAAGACTGTTAGGGCACAACTTGGCGGGACTAGCGCAGGGTGGCTTTTTGATGGGAACAAGCTTGCCTGGTGAGTATGGACATCACTGAGCCCTTGTAAACGGGTCTAATATGCAATACCGCTAGGGCTCAGCAAGACTTGCCTATGGGCCCAACCAAGGAAATTGTGATCAAAGTCGACCTCGACCAGGAGGAGGGTATTACCCCTCGGGAAGGTAGAGAAAATCGATTTCGTGTCGTCATTCGCAAGACAGGAGTCGTGGACCTGTCTGCCATCCGCGAATATCTTGACGGAAACCTGCAGTTCGATCCCACTATTCTTCAAGGCATAAGTAAGTAACCTCACAGCCGGCTACATTAAATCTAACAGCGATGGCCAGACTTCCTTGACCACCTGATGCGCGAAACCCCAAGCCAAAAATATACAACCATCAAGCAATCGTTCTTTAAGAAAGGTGAACGTCGCTATGCATTGGGCGGTGGGGTCGAGGCATTCAAAGGCGTGTATCAGAGCATTAGACCGACTGAGGTATAAATCCCACATCGAAAGAGCTCCACCAACAAGCATATTAACAACCATATAGGGGAGATCGCTGACCGTCAATGTTGATGTGTCTAATGGTGTGTTTTGGACGCCTAGTACCTTAGATATATGCGTGAAGAATCTCGTTGGCTGTAGTGAGTATTATATGGCCCCACCCTTAGAAGGAATAGCTTACTTACCCTCATAGACGATGCCCACGCTCTAGTCGCAAAATTTGCACCTAAGCCAGGTCAGCAGGGTACGGAGACCACAGAGTACAAAGAGCTTCGCCGGCTAAAGAGGGTCGGATTTTTCGTTAAGCATCGTGGAGCCCAAAATAGTAAATACTATCTCCCCTCTCCCCGCTACTCTCGCGCGGTCATAGACTTGACATTTCTTAGGTACCAAGCTCTACCGCATCGAAGGCTTTACGGCCTATGATGTCACTGCCCTAACGTTCCGATTCGACGTTCGTGACAAGGTCACCAAGACCGTTTACCAGACAAATGTCAAGGATTACTTTCTCAAGAAATATCAGATTAGCTTGAGGCATCCAAATTTACCTCTTGTCAAAGCTGGACGGTCCGGGATGTTTCCCATGGAACTATGCACAATTGCAGAGAATCAGCGATATCCGTTCAAGTTAGGCCCAGATCAGGTAGGTGCTACCGTCTTATATCAACACACATTCCGCTAACACACTTGAAAGACGGCCAATATGATTAAATTTGCCGTCACGAGGCCGCCGCAGCGGATGACGCACATCCAGGATGGAATCAATATGCTCAGTTGGGCTGACGACCCTGTCCTGAAGCAGTATGGCATGTCCATTAATCCTACCATGACTACAGTAAGTCAGTCCCGCAACAAAAGCGCTGCGCACTTACTAACCCCCTACACAGACTAATGCTCGCCTCCTTCCGGAGCCTACCATCCAGTTCAAGGGTTCCACTATCACTGGCACTGTAAAGACTGGAAAATGGAATATACAGAATAAGAAATTCCTACGGCCCAATCCGGTCCCTCTCAAGTCGTGGGGTGTCTTGGTGTTTGCGTAAGTCCTCCCTCATAACCAACATCGGCATTACCTCTAAACTGACACCCACAATTATAGAGCTGCTCAGAATGCTCCAAAGACAGTCATTGATTCCTTTATCAAGACTTTCGTCGCTACCTACATTAGCCATGGAGGCATCGTTGAGAACAAAAGCCCTTTTGTACAATATGCCAGCAACGCCATGGATGTTCCTAGTAATATAAATAGCGTCTATCAGGGAGCATGCAAACAAGGTAATTTTTGGACGCCCAACTCATTCAGTAGATGTGGCTGACACGATATAAAGTCACATCCCGATGCCAGATTCTCATGATCATTGTGGATCGAAAGTTGAGTTGGCTCTATCTGAGGATCAAGAGAACCACGGACACTACTCTAGGTGTAGTTTCTCAATGTCAGTATCACCCGATCCTTAAAGGTAACACTATCTAACGATCCCGGTCCAGGTTGTCACATTGAACACGTGGTAAAGAATAAGCCAGAGTATAGCTCCAATGTGGCAATGAAGTTCAATGCTAAGCTCGGGGGAACAACATCTGCCATTGCTGGGGGAACAACACCCGGGAGAAGCAGTGAGCCACCCCTAAATGGCCAATTTCCTGTGTCAACCATCGTTATTGGGGCCGATGTCTCCCACGGGGCTGCTGGACAGGTTCAGGCATCTACAGCTGCTATCACCGTCTCGCTTGATAGTAGGGCTCCACACTCCAGTCCCCTCAGTTAAGAGAACTAACAGGGCTCTACAGGAATTGCATCTCGTTACGGAGCCATCTGCAACACCAATGGGGTAAAACTGGAAATGATCACGACCCAGAATATTCAGGACGCGACCATAAAATTGACCAAACGCTGGATCCAGACCCATAGAGAGTACCCTCAGAACGTCTATTACTTCCGGGACGGTGTCTCCGAAGGCCAGTACCAACAGGTCCTTGACCAGGAAGTTCGAGATTTGAAAGCTGGGTTTAAGAATGAATGGCCTAACTGGCATGCAAGTAGACCCTACTCCTTAATTCTCCCCAACGCTAAACTAACGGTATCCCAGCCCAAGTTTGTGGTCACTATCGCGTCAAAACGACATCATATTCGCTTCTTCGCCCCAGGGAATAGGCCGAGCTATGCATACGAAGATGGCAATCCCAAGCCGGGCACGCTTGTGGAGAGAGACGTCACCCACCCATACGAATTCGACTTCTGTAAGTCCTACAAGTCTATAAAGGCCGCTCACTAGTTTATCTCACAGCTAACGTCACCCAGATTTATGCTCCCACAAGGCAATCCAGGGAACTGCGAGACCTGTCCATTACCACGTCATCTTGGACGAGGCCGGCGTCGACGTAAACTCGTTCCAAAGGACGATCTTCCATCATTGCTATTCGTATATGCGCTCTTGCACGGCCGTGTCACTCTGTAAGTATCTTGAGTCTGGTATCTACCCCATTTTACACGGCTTGCTGATAGGCATCTCCAACAGATCCAGCTGTTTACTACGCACATCTCGCGTCGAACCGCTGCCGTGCACACATGCCCAGCGACCAGGAACCCTTGGAACGCGAAACCGGTAGTTCAAGCAACAGCGCAATCACCGTCCTTCCGCTTCTCCCGGTGGGGGATTCGCGCCCAAACACCAATGAAGGATGTTGGGATACCATGTGGTTCATCTAGGAAACATCTGGCGATATCTGACGACATCATCTCTCTTCTAATGCAGTCTAAAGCATCCATCCTGACCCTCTTCTACTTTAGGTTGCGAGACACATGGTTGCGCCGATCTCTGACATGAAGGTTTCGTTCAAAGGTGACAAAGAATTGATGTTGGTACAAAGATTAAGGGGGGGGGTAGTGGATATCCAAATTGATATTGAGGATCAGTCGAAGGGTTATCTAGATTGATGGTTGCGAATGACCTTCCAGATCTTTTTCTTTTTTGTTTCTTTTTTTAGCTTCAGAAAGTGCAGAGGTCCAGAGAGAGAGAGAGAGAGAGGGGTGAGACGGCTGCTAGGCGGGAAAATTATCCCCATTTCTTTTTTCCTTTTTTTCGAAAGAAACGAAAGAGGCCTACAAAGGCATTTTAGGCTGGGATCAGCGATTTTTAGTCGGTAAAATCAAGGCTCTTTCTCCGTATTAAAAAAATTTTTATCACTATGATCACACAGCGAAGATTATAGAGCCCTTTTTGATGGATTTCGATGCTGGTATGACTCTCACCTAACCTCCGCGAGATGTTATGGCACAAAATGAGGGAAGAAAAAAAAAAAAAAAAAAACCTCCCCTTCGTCCTCCGGGGACAAACCACCCATCACCATCACCCACATCATCTACACCCCATGCACGCACACAAACACATTGCCTCAATGCCTATCCGCATCCATACCCCCAACCCCCCCCCATTCCCTCCATCTCTCCCCTTGCCATAAAGGAAAATAACGAATGAGTATTTTTTTTTATTTTTTTCCCCCGGTGATTTTGTGTGTGTGTGTATGTGTGTGTGTGTGTATATATGTGTACGGAGGGGAGAAGGTGTGTGTGTGTTTTTTTTTATGCGGGGTTCTTGAACTCGACGGGTTCGTTGCCTTCGGGGGCCATGGAGGGGATACTATCGTCGAAGCGGGCTTCGATGGCTGTTGTTGTTTTGAATTTTTTTTTGTAATTAGTAATGGAAGGTGTGTGTGTGTGTGTGTGTGTGTGTGGGAAAGTGTAGAAAGTATGGAAAAAGTATGGGAGGAAGGGAGCATGGGGGGAGCTTACCGTCGGTAACGACGAATGGATGGGCAAAGGTAAGTGTGAGGACGGAGAGGAGGGCGAGGATCGTGATGCGTGGATGCATAGTTGCGTTGTTGTTGTTGTTTGTTGTTGTTTTTTCTTTCGTTGAAATCGGAAGGAAAAAAGGTCGGCCGGCGACGAGGTTTAAAAAAAAAAAAAAATTTTTTTTAAAAAGCGATGCGAAGAGAGATTTCGAAAGATGCGCAAGATGAGCCAGAGAGTGGGAGAGCGAGAGCGATGTTATCTATACGTGTGTGTGTGTATATATATATGTGTATATATAAATCCCGAAAGGGAGAGAGAGAAAGAAAAAAAAAAAAAGGTTGGAGAAGTACGTGCACTAGTCTTGGCAGAAAAAAAAAAAAGATAAGATGGATTGGTGGTGTGAGAGGTGCGAGGGGGGGGGGGCTTTTTATGGGGCGGTGATGTCGGGAGGAGAGGAAGGGGGGGTTTGTGGTTGTGGTTGTTGATTGAGTGAGGGGAGGAGGGGGTGTGTGTGGGCGTGTTTGGTATGCGTTAGAGATTGCGAGCGCGGCATGAAAAAAGGGTGGCTGGCTGGCCTGGCTGGCCTGGCTGGCTGGCGGCTTTGGGTGTGTTAGTTTACCTTTGTATGCGGGAAAGGGAAAGGGAAAGGGAAAGGGAAGGGTTTTTTTTTTTTTTTTTTTTTTTTCGCGGTGCGGTTGCGGGATTTGTGTGTGTATGTGTGTGTATGGTGTGTATGGTGTGGGGGGGTTTTATTTTATATTTTTATTTTTATTTTATTTTTATTTTTTATTTTATATTTTTTTTTTTATATTTTTATTCTTTTTTTGGGTGGGAGAAGAAAAGAGAGAGAGAGAGAGAGAGAGAGAGAGAGAGAGTTCTCTCTCTGGTTGGGAGGGAATTTTTTGGAGTCGGGGTTGCAGCTGCGTGTTGTTCATATGAATTGTGTGGTGGTGGTGGGTTTTGTATTGGGGAATGGGGGAGGGGAGGGGAGGGGGGGATTCTTGCCAAATGTGCGCGCGCGCCTGCGCGAGAAGATAGGTGATGGGTGAAGTGTATTTTTATTTTTATTTTATTTTATTTTATATTTTTTATATTTTTTTTTTATATTTTTTAATTTTTTTTTAATTTGGCGTGTGTCGCCCACCCTACTACTTACTACCCATTTCCATCTCTAAATCTCTAATCTCATCTTCCCGTCGTTCGGCGCCTAAAAAGTATCAGCCCCAAGTTTCACTCATGCCGAAAGCAAAAAAAAAAAAAAAAAAAAAGAAAATCACAGACGGCACGCGCGTCGTCTCCCCCTTCCCCCCTCCCATGCCATGCCATGCCATGCCATGCCATGCCATGCGAGAGAGAGAGAGAGCAAGAAAGAAAAAAGAGAACGAATCACACGCGCGCGTCGGTCCGTTTTTTTTTAATTTTTTTTATTTTTTTTATATTTTTTCATGCCGGACCAACGAAACAACCGGGGCGTCATTCGTCTCACCAGCGCCTGGGAAGTTGCTTAGCTTTTGTTCATGCGGTTATGCGAGCCGGAAAGAAAGATGCCGTTTGTTAAAAATCGGTCCTAAACACACACACCTACCTCCCTTTCATTTTGCATTTCCGATTTCTAATTTTTTTTCCATTCCCATTTCCCTTCCGGCGCTAAAGGTATGAGAGAGTGTGTGTGTGTGTGCGGGAGTGAGAGCCAGAGTGCTGTGATGACTTTTTGTGCGGTAGAGAGTGTTATTATGTGTTATTTTTGTTTCAATTGGGCCTTTTTTTTATTTTTTTTTTATTTTATTTCTATTTTTATTTTTCCGAATAAAGGAATTTATTCCCCTTTTTCCTTTTGATAAACCAAAAAAAAAAAAGAGTAAATTGAATACAATAGAATAGGATAGAATGTCATTGTATTGTGCAATATTGTACTTGCACCTGCACTACTACTACTACTAATACTACACATGTACTTACGCATGTATAACTTACTAGTATCCAACCACAGCCTCGTCTCGTTTCGAATGCTCCCAGACTGAACTGACTGGATTCGATCCATCAGCACAAGCACAGCCCGTGAACTTCTTCTCCCCCCCAATCCAATTCATGGCGTTCTTGGTTCGTCCGTCTTGTCTCCACCGCATCCCATCCCATCCCATCCCATCCCATCCCCATCCATCCCATCCCATTCCATTCCATTCCCTCCCCCTCTCTCTCACTCTCCCTCTCCATTTATCCACCATTATCCATCCACCCCACTTTTTTTCCTTTCTTTTCTTTTTCTTTCCCTAGCTGCCGGCGTTGCCCACCGCACCACAGCCGCAGCAGCAGCAGCAGCAGCAACAAGCAACAGCGCGCGCGCGCGCAAAGTCCTCGCTATGAGTGTCTGAGGTTAAATTTCGAGAGGTAAACTGACTTGGAAAAAGTGCGACCTGTGCCGTATTTTCGGCACACGGGAGTGACAGAGCCGCTTTTTTTTTCGGAAACACTCTCGCGTTTTGCCTGACCCTGCGACGGGATTCTCGGAAGAGCAGCTGCTGTACGCGCAGCACCAGCAGCACCAGCACCAGCGCCAGCACCAGCAGCCCCCAGAGCTTAGCATAGCATAGCATACATACTCGGAGCATAGTGGCAAAAACTGCTGGCCCGCATCCCCGTTTTTGTTTTCCCCATCACTACGAGAGGCGCGTGTCGGTCGCTCGTTTGCCGGTGCAGTTTCCTGATAGCCGTTCAACTTCCAGGTCCTGCTTGTATACCCCCAATACGTAGTGTAGCGGGAGGGGGGTTTATTCGCTCGCGCGGCTCACCTGGCTCAGTTGGCTCACTCCCTCTGTTGGTGAGGGTTTCACAACCCAACTTCCCGTACCCCTCTGGGTCAGGGGGACTCCTTGCATGATCTTGTGCGTCATTACTCCACCTACCTAGCGGTCACGGCGTCCCTTGCCAGGCAGCTGTTGTCCTTTGTGTTCAGCCGGCGCAGGGAGAAGAAGGCTCTGGGCCGTCGCCGGCAGCTTCTCCGCCATTCAGACGGTACCATGGCGACGCCCGCTCATTGTCTGTATTGCTTCGAGAGCCTTGCCGCTAGTCTCGAGCATAAGGAGCTTCTTCCGCTTCGCCAGGTGCATGAGCTCTGGGAGCAGTACAAAGCCTCCCACTCGGAGGCCGCCGGTAGAGAGGAGCCCGACCTTCCGGAGCTAGACGTGGAGCCGCCTCCGAACATTGAGGACGAGATAGAGGAGGAGCTCAGCAGCCTTAGGGAGAATATTAAATCGAACAACGCTCTTAGGGTCCCTGGATCTTCATCCGGATCTTCTTCTTCGTCCACCCCCTCGTCGGTCTCCACGTCGTCCTCATCGCGAACTCCCACGTCTGGCTTGGGATCCTCTTCCTCCAACTCGTCTTCAAACTCCTTCCTCCCCGCTGTAACCCGCCTCCCGAGTTCGCAGTCACAGACCTATCTAAGCACGCAGGATGAAGATAAGCCTCTATTCGTGACATGGAATACTGTGGGCAGAAGTGGGAACAAGACTCTGAGGGGTTGTATCGGCACGTTTGAGGCACAGGAGTTGGAGCATGGGCTGAAAAATTATGCTTTAACTTCGTGAGTGGCTCATACGTTCTACGCTAGCCCCTGTGGTTTTTGGGATTCCTCGTCTAATGTGGCCCATTCGACGAACGTAGTGCATTCGACGACTCAAGATTTCTCCCCATTGCCAAGCGAGAGCTTCCAACATTGGAATGCGGGTAAGTGCTTGAATCTTCAATCCCCGTCAGTCGTCAGTCGACCTTACTCTACTCTGTTGGTTGCTTACAATTCCCCCTCCTCTCCCCTCCCCTCTATAGAGTCACTCTCCTCACCGATTTTGAGCCGGCACCTACGCCCATGTCTTGGGATATCGGTACACATGGGCTCCGGATATCCTTTACCTACCATTCGAAACGCTATGGCGCTACATATCTTCCCGACGTGCCCGTTGAACAGGGCTGGACGAAGGAGGAGACCCTTATTAGCCTCATGCGGAAGGCTGGATGGGGTGGTAGGAAGGATGAATGGAAGAAAGTTGCGGACCTAAAGGTGATTCGATATCAGGGAAAGAAAGTGGCAGTGGACTACTCTGGGTGGATGGAATGGAAGGAGTGGGTGGAGAAGCAAGGAGGGCCATAATGTCCTTTTTTTTTTAAATCTCGCAAAGGGCATTTTTTGGTTTTTCAGAGGTTGCCTATTCTACTCAGTGGCCACCGATTCTGCCAAGACGATGCATTGCACTTTAGCTGGAATATCAAATAGATATAGTATTCTACCTCCCTCCTCCAAGCCTATCGGAACTGATCCGTACTCCGTACTCCGTACTCTACACGTCGGTGAATTTCCTCATCCGGTTTAGCCCACCGTCTTCCGAAAGCCTGTCCTTCTCTAGAGCAAGATTCTGCTTGCTGCATCATTCTCGATCCCCTTGGATATCGTTCGATACGACTTTGTTAGTTATAGAGTGCGCAGCAGAGGAATTGATTGATTCTTATGTGTTCCGTCTATCTAGAACGAACGCTGTATATATACATCTTGTGTGGCGATGCCACGCAAGGTGGCGGTAGCAGTACCACGTATCAACAGACTTCAACATTTTCGATTGCAAAAAGCCTAGGCGACAGCTTTGATACCCAAGCATAGATAGTGTGTTCCTTAGACGACCCCTTAGATATACTCTCAGAAGGATCTACGATTCTTGTACTTGTAGGCAGCGTTATCCCAACTGGGGGTAATGAAAACATCAGTCTAATATACCGTATTCTGGATCAGAGGCGTACATCCCTCGTCAACTGTCTTGTGTTTCACCGCTGAACTATCTGTCCCGGCATGGTTGACTGTAGCTAGCGAGAGTGGACCGGGAGGAATCTGTGTAGTTGCAATGGCGAAAGGTATAGATATGACCCAATTACAGAGCCTTTACTGCAATAATGCCTTACGCCAGTATAGAGTATATATACATCCCCATCAGGTATGAGCAATAAGAGCTTAGCGAATTAGGTATATACCACCCTTTGCTTCCCATGTCATTCTATCTCAATATCTACAACAATTACAAGTCATGGTGAAATCTTCTACTAACATTTGAGGTGAGTAACATTTAAGACGGTCTAGCCTCATCACACCTATCACTAACTCACTGTGCATGCACAGATTGCTTATACTCTACAAAAATGTGCGAGCAACGTTGCCACCACTACCAGCAGTGTGGCCATCTCCATGCTTATGATTATGCCAAATGCGCGGCAGCTCTTGCACGCCCTAATGAAGCAGTTTGTGTGCCTCAGAGCGGGCATATTCGAGATCTTCCACGATCTCTCGATGCACAAGATCAAGATCTGCCTGGGCTGTGCCCGCCTTGCGAGGGCAAATCTCCTCCGAGCTCTCGAGGTTCCCAGTGATGATGTCTGAATGAGACTGCAGTAAGTCGGTCCAAAAATTAAATTAGTATGGTGCGCTGGGACTTGTGGCTGATCAGTCAATAGTAAAAGGTATCAAGGACAAATGCTGGCACTTCCTTATGAGGGCTGAAGGGCGATGGTCGCAAAGACACGAGACTCTTGTGTCAAAGCTTGGCTCTGTATAGAAATGTCTACAAGTAGCCTCTTTAGTGACTCCCTATAAAGTAGGATTTAGCATCCTCTTGATCTTGTTTGGCGGTTGTGAAATTTACTGGTATACGTAAAAAGAATATAACAGCTAGATAACAGTTAAGCTTGTTAGTAGATACTTTCCGAAATTGGTTCGGTAAACTCGGCCGCCGCAATATGTTCCCGTATTTTGCACCGCACCTCTTTCTTTGCGACTCGACTATACACCCATAGGAGTCTATTTCGCAAGATAACACCTTTTATTTTCAATTCAAACAACCTCCTTAAGCTTCACATCATGTCAACCTCGACGAGCCTCGAATGCCAGCCAAAACGTGTGATTTTGCGACTCCTAGTGGGCGAATTCGAGGGTCATGTTCCCTCTGGATATTATGATGCCATCAAAGCATATCTTACGTTTGCAGGACGCTCCACCAGCGAGCTGGAAGAAAAAAGACATTACGCCCATATCGAGCCCTTCCAGGACCCCGAGCTACGGCAGACTTCATTCCATATTACCCTCGACATTGAGAAAGATATGCTTGACGACCCGAACTTTCAGGATCTACCTCATGAGATCTACCGCATTCGCCGTGATGAACAGGGTAACTTGTAAGAGTTAAGCATTCCTTCCTCTAGACAGATTAGCTTATTTCAATAGACAAGTCAAGCAATTCCAGAACACTCATGAAGAGAGGAATTTTCTCACTCGGATTCGCCGACACACTGACCGTGTATACCCCTGGGCGAAGCTACGTAATTAGCTGTTGCTATTGAGTGGAAGGAGTGGCAGTGTCAATTACAGCTCTTCGGAGAACGGAACGGAGAGGGCATGGGATATAGTAGGGGTAGAAGGCAAGAGATAATTAGCAGAGGTGAAAAGTGCACTCCAAGCTTCGACGGATAATATATGGGTCAGTGACAACTTTCTATGGCAGTCGGTAATACGTTATCGGGCCCTTGAGGATGTTCTTTCTGAGCTCCGGCAAGTTTTGACTGGCTTCGCTTACACATGTACTTTCCTCTGCGCTTCCGTTCCAGATTATAAAGGTTGGTGCTTTTGAGCTTTGGCTCAGATGGAAAAACTCTTACTTGTGTTGGTCTGTATTCCGTTCCCCCGTTCGGAACTTGGTCGGAACTACGGTTGTATGGCGTGTGGAATATCAACTACTGCCCCTTAACGCGAACAAGCACCACATCATGGTGACACACGGCTCCGTCGATGGCGACACCTCGCAGAAACGAGCCGAGACGCTTGCATATATCACAACACGGCACTCTGAGAAGGCCGAGCACAGCGAACCAGTGATCGTGGCGTTTGGGATAAACGTCGGACTCTACGAATAGAGGCGGGGGGGTGGGGGGGGGGGCGCGATAACAGCGAGTAGTTGCTAGAGCTTCGCATCCACTACGAGGACTATAGTCTGCGAGACTCACTGATCAGGTCTGAAACGAAACTCTTTCGCCATTGAAGCGGGATTGGGAAAGCCTTGGGGGGAAAACAACCCCTAAATTACAGCGGTTGCATGAGGGTTCTGGTGATTAGTTTTTGGTGGCGAAGGGCTACTAGAGAAGTTGTTGGAATCGTACAAGATACACCGGTTTTTTCTCGTTTTGGGCCCTAGCTGAGATCATACGTGTGGTGTGGTGTGACCACAGAAACTCCGTTACGAGGGGGTTTACGTACATGTATATACTTCTTCAGGTAGATGGCATCCATCCCAGCTCCAGCTCCAGCTCCATAAAGCTATGGGATTTTCGAACAATGCTTTTTTTTTTTTTTACATAGAGTGTCTCTAGTGTGTAGATACCTTTTGAATAGATAAAAAAAAATAAAAATAAAAGGTAAAAAATTCAAAACTATGAATGCCAATTTTGCACGTGCACGACACAACGAAGGAAAATCGGCGAGGTTAAAAAGAAACCCCCCACCAAACCAACCCCAACCCTCCTCCTCTCTCTCTCTATCTATCTTGTCTCTCCTTGTCCTAGATAGATAGACGTTGTCATTCATATCAACACAGGCGGGTCAAAGGGACTCGGGCAGATCCTCCGCGTGAAAATGCGCATCCATCCAATCGTATTTTGCAATCCTCGCCAAGTCCCGGAGGAACCAAACCAACAAGCTCGTCTCTATTGGCTTGCAAGTGCTTGCTGACATACACACAGAGAGAGGGAGAGGTCTACCATAACGACACTCCGGGACGATGTCGGAGGCACAATACGCGGCGGTATGAGAATATATGTGTTTAGAAGGTATGTAATAATGATAATGCCCCCGGAGAAGGCAGATAGTTGATCCCCGAGATGCCGGATACAGGTGATTTCTTTGTTTTTTTTTTTTGTGTGATGGCAAAGCGAGTAGCGAGTGAGAGGTGAGAGAGAGCGAGAGAGAGGGGCATTGGTACGATTGTGTATGTGTAAATTAACTGACTATAGATATATATATTGTGGCAGAGGTTACGTTGTTGTCGTTCTTTATCTACAGAGTCTTTTCCAAGTATGGGTTGTGGAGAGATTTTTTTTTTTTTTTGCTTCAAAAGATTCAGATCCGCTCGTGTTCTCAGCGGTAAAAAACAACCGCCCTTCCCTTTCCCCCATCGGCCTTCACTGGTACTGGGTGGCTAGTTGCTGGCTAGTTGCTGGCGAAATCCCTCTTCCCTCTTGCTTTTTTCTCGCGACGGCTTTACCCCGCTAGAGAGGGAATCGGTCACGTGCGCGTTATCATTTCTCTCAGCAAATACAGAGAACGTACAGCCTTCTCTCGAAGCGGCTCGATTCATCGCCTACCATGTTGGATCCGTTATCGATAACTACGGGCGTGATAACGTTGGTCGTTGCCTGTGTGAAAACAGTTGGATCATTAAAGGCCATTGTCGACACGTATAAATCAGCCCCTCTCACCATATCGGCCATCACCTCTGAATGCTCGGTCATTAGCGCAGCCTTGTCGCATATTCAATATCTATTTCTTCACAATCCGGACACTCTCATATCGAGATTTGACTCACAGAGCCAGCTACATGCGGCTTTCGAGACCACACTCACGGGATGCAGTATCACACTTGCTGCTTTGGATGACGAATTACAAAAACTTACCGAAGGCCAAAGGACCATCGGAGAGAGTTCTCGTCTTGCCAGACTAAAGTATATGTGGAATGAAAATGCAATGAAGGAGCTTTTGCAGCATCTCCAGGGGCATCATGGGGGGGTGAATCTCCTGCTCACGGCACTCCAAATGTGAGTTTGCGTCTTTTGTGCATCCTCGACTCTGTAATGACCCTCTGTCATAGGGAATCCATTCTAGAGATACGTAACTTCATCGTGAATAACAATGCCATCCTCCGTGAAAATGCAAGGAGGTCTGCGACAATTCGACAGTCCAGACCATGGGTTAACGAGGGGCGGTCATGGACGAAAAATTCTTTCGGGGATGTCGATAGCATATTCAGCTCCCAAACAGCGGAATCGGATACAAAATTTGACTTTGACGACGAGGCTATCCTCTCGCCGGCGTACCAGAGAGCCTTTCTTCAGGTCATGCGGGATCCAAAGCAGAGGCGGAGTAACGTTGGTACTGAGGCTCCTAACGAGCTAATCGACATAGGAGATTTAATAGACTTAAACCACGAACCAGAAACAACTGGCGAATACAGCCCTGTTGGTGAATATAGCCTTGCGTTGAGAGAACTCGCGGCTGTATCAATAAGCGAATGCCCAGGAAGTCAACAAACGCCCATCCCGTATGATCACAAGGGCGAGGATCTGTTAGGACAACACTGTGGACAGTCCTCAGAGCAGCAGAGGAGACCTACACCTATCCTAAGAAATACGGATATCTCTATTCCTCAGGGAACAGCTATTAAGGACTCTAGCATCTCACTCTTCCCAGCCGGCATCCCCAGAGACTTGACTCAGCCCTCAACTAACCCACTTCCAAAGCCTCCAGGAAATCCGCCTCTGGAAGTGAAAGTAGGTCAAGAAAATTCTCCCCGCCCAGGTCATGCTTCTTCCTCAGATACTTTCTCGACCCTCTCTACTGAAGAGGAACAAAGTGCAATCCGGTTGCTTCAGGAAAACCGCTTTGATTTTAGGGCTGGAAGCTTCAACGAGGACAGCACACTGCACTGGGCGGCTTCCGGCGGGCACAAATTAGTTGTGCAGCTGCTGCTCAAAGAGGGGGCTAATGTCGAGGCGAGGGATAGTGATGGGTCGACGACGCTGTATACAGCTGCCCACAATGGACACGAGGCGGTAGTGCAGCTGCTGCTCGAGAAGGGGGCCAACATTGCGGCGGAGAGCAAGAATGGGTGGACGGCGCTGCACATAGCTGCCCAGAACGGACACGAGGCGGTAGTGCGGCTGCTGCTCGAGAAGGGGGCCAGCATTGCGGCGGAGAGCAAGAATGGGTTTACGGCGCTGCACATAGCTGCCCTGAACGGACACGAGGCGGTAGTGCAGCTGCTGCTCGAGAAGGGGGCCAACATTGCGGCGGAGAGCAAGAATGGGTGGACGGC